>WWET01002392.1:8260-21756 GCA_011038615.1 Limnodynastes dumerilii
CCCCCTTTCGGTAAGTCAGGATCCGGTCCATTGTGATTAGCTCAGTTAATGTTCCTCAGCCCATCTTCCATATTGCACAGATTTATGAGATCTGACGCTGACTGAAGGGCTATGTTGAGTCTGTGACCGGTGTTCCCTCTTAGTCACGGTACAGTATAGACATTCCTTCTTTTTCCTGAATCCCATTGTAGAGGAATATCTGTGTCCCAAGGACAAAATACTTAAGATAATGCATGCTAATGAACAGGGAATGTACGGCAAGCCACTTAAACTGTGTTCTTTGTGCAGGGATGAACGTCTAGTTCAGATGGTGCTACTGCTGTCTATAGGCTTTTGTTCCTCTTATCTGTAACTTGTGTGTCCGACGATGTAGTGAGAGAGTAGTTGATGCTCAGAAGTTAGTATGGCTTCTCTCCCAATCGACTGCTTACAGTGTGAATGTACATATCTGTCTATTTTATGTATTGCAGGTTGTCCTGGGGATTACTCTACACCTTCTATGTTCTGATTATAGCAAATCTGATGACTCTTATCACAAAAACTTTTGTCTTTGTTGAGAGTTCCTATGGTGTCGTTCTGCTGCTGTTCTTCCTGTATGGGGTAGCCTCGGTAAGTACTGCTGCTGTTCTTCCTGTATGGGATAGCCTCAATAAGTACTGCTGGTTATCTTCTTGTATGGGATAGCCTCAATAAGTACTGCTGCTGTTCTTCTTGTATGGGATAGCCTCAATGAGTACTGCTGCTGTTCTTCCAGTATGGAAATCCTTGGTAAGTACTGCTGCTGTTCTTCCTGTATGAGATAGCCTCAATAAGTACTGCTGCTGTTCTTCCTGTATGGGATAGCCTCAATGAGTACTGCTGCAGTTCTTCCTGTATGGGATAGCCTCAGTGAGTACTGCTTCTGTTCATCCAGTATGGAATAACCTCTGTAACCACTGCTGCTGTTCTTCCTGTATGGGAGAGCTTTGGTAAGTACTGCTACTGTTCTTCCTGTATTGGAGAGCCTTAGTAAGCACTGCTGCTGTTCTTCCTGTATGGGAGAGCCATGGTACGTACTGCTGCTGTTCTTCCTGTATAGAATAGCCTCTATAACCACTGCTGCTGTTCTTCCTGTATGGGATAGCCTCAGACAGTAAGTACTGCTGCTGTTCTTCCTGTATGGGGTAGCCTCGGTAAGTACTGCTGCTGTTCTTCCTGTATGGGATAGTCTCAATAAGCACTACTTCTGTTCTTCCTGTATGGGAGATCCTCAGTAAGTACTGCTGCTGTTCATTCTGTATGGGATAGCCTCAATAAGCACTGCTGCTGTTCTTCCTATATGGGATAGCCTTGGTAAGCATTGGAGGAATATTGACTGAAAAGTTCCAAACACAGATGCATCAATGCAGACCCTCCATCATGATCCATTCCACTAGGTGCCATATACTTTGTTCCTGAGATTCCAAAAATCAGTTACTATGGTAACCACAGGTGTTAAAGTAAAGAATGTTTTCCAAACATCAGTTGATTCATTAAAATTGAGTGAGATACCATTGGAAGCTTGGTATTTTGTGCCTTATGGAATGGGTCATGTTGGAGTGTCTATCTACAGTATGTAATGAGAAGCAAGTATTTAAGTATAAAAAACTAGAGGTCACAATGAGACTCTTTGGTATTGTAGAGCTTGTCAATAAGGGAGCCTCTAAGTGGTTGTAGTACAATAAGGAGGAAGAAGAATACATTGATAAAAGCAGTAAATAAATGCTATCACTGGTTGCAGTAAGACCACTTATCTTGTATAGTGCACTGTACCAGGTCTAACTGAAAGCAAAATTGCATAGAGTCTTCAGTGGGAAGCTCACCTGCAGTGCTGCTCAGACATTTAATTATTCAAATTAAAATATAACATTTAATTCCAATAAATATCTCAGGAACAAGCAATTAAAACACAGACCCCATGACACCTTCCTCCTGTGTTTGGTTTAGTCCATATAAAAGGCTAAGCAAGCATTGTCACATCGTAACAATGAAAACTTTATTAATTTGACAAGCTAGCACTGCAAGAAGACATCATTTCACACAATAGAGTGTTAAGTTTTCTAAGATAGCTGTGAGGGAGATAAACATGGAAGTTTTATGTTTTCCACAGAATGTTACCTGGGAATCTTTTGCTTTGGTGCCATGTACATGTACAGGACTATAAAGTTATGGCTACAATTATCATAATAACTTTTTATTTCTCCAACCTAGATATGTTTCACCTTCATGTTGAGCGCCCTCTTCAGGAATCCCAGAGTCACTGCCATCACAGGATTTTTCATCACACTCTTCCTTTCGACGTCAGGGCTCCTGTTACTTATGAAAAACCTCCCTAAGGTTGTGGAAGTCTTACTAAGCGTGTTCCCCACTTTTGCTTTCTCGGTGGGACTGACAGAGGTAATAATCACCTTTTCATCTGCGTCCATCTCACACTGGGTTGAATATAATCATTTGTAGTGTGAGCCAATGCTGTAGAGAGTGATTCCCACTTAATAACGTACCTAATTAGATGCAGGCCGTGGACCTGATTCACATCTTATTAAAAAAGGAACTTAAAGTCACTCCTGGGCAAAACCATGTTGATTGCAGAGGGAATTAATTTAATTGTATTCTTTGCAAGCAGGAATATATCTTTGAATTGCTTACTGCACACAGATACTGACCAGCTTTACTATCACACTGTTATTTAGACTTGGGCTGGGAAATATCACCACTCAACACTAGTACTGTTTGCAACCGATGAAATATGACTCCCCTGTAATCAACATGGTTTTGCCCAGGAGTGACTTTAAGTTCTTATTTTAAGAAGATTCTTAAGTGTGAATCAGCTCCCGTGTGCGTATCTTGGCAATTTTTGCAAATTGTTCTTGTGCGATCCAGATGTTCACAGTGCAGAGAAACCCATTTAATAAAACCCGCGCAAAGATACGCACAGAGGGTCAGATCCAGACCTACGTTTCCATTATGTTTCCTAGCGTAGCGTCATTTCTATGCACTCCCCTAGACCCTCCCATCGCTTGTACGTACTTTTGCCATTTTACGCTTCTCAAACCCTACCTTAACTTTTCCAAGCGTAACTCCTGTCGGGCGTAATGGCTGCACGTACTTAGGCCGCTAAGCACGCTCATGCTGTACGATTTAAATGCCTCTCCCCGCCTCCGAAGCGTAATTACAGGTGTCGTATGTCTGCCACGCCCCTTTGTACGTAGTTACGATGATGATACGTGACTGGCCCTTACGCTCTGAGTTATGTGGCGTGACATCTGCCACGCACATGCGCAGTAATTACTAATGGGCGCTTTTACGCTAGCGGCTAGCGTAAATTCACTCGTGGACGTAGTTGTGGATCTAACCCCAGAGAGTTAAAGGAGCCCTATGGAGGCGGAAATCAGCAAAGATGCGCAAGAACAAGGGGAGCTTCATAGGAGTTATGCGAATCCGTGCGTACTTATTTCCTTCTTATCTGTCAATCAGGCCGCTGGTTATCAGGAGGTCACAGAAGGAAGAATGAGAGTTTCAGAATGAACGTCTGTGTTCTCAATCTTCTGTACATAGGACCTGATCCAGAATGACAAAACAACAGACTCAGTTTTGTTATGATTGCAATTTTTAATAAAATGAACGGGGGTTTAAGTGGCCATTTGGGTCTTGGGGTCCTTGCAAGGGCAGCGAGGTCCATTGGACCTAGTTGGATGTTGCCCTATTGTTGCTGGTTGCAAAGGGGCCTCCATGAAAGTTTAAACTTCAGGGCCCCTAAAAATGTCACTGCTCGCCGGTTCGGAATTTAGGGTCGCACTGCGCAATTCATTGAGCCTGCAATGAAGGACCATATTTACCAGGGTGTCTTGCGTAGCCCAACTGAATTGAAATAACAGGCACGCAGCGAGGCAATGGCTCTGCACAGCAAATGTTTACACTTAGTAGTTTACCTGTCTTGGTGATCCTGGACCTCCAGGTGACGGCAACTAGAGTCTTCTTCTATCCTGTGCATTGTTTAAGCCCTCCGTGGATTTCTGGAGGGGCAAATATTATTTAACACAATGCTACAGAGGCCGACATCATCACAATCAAAAAGAATCATAGATACACTGTGGCTTCTTCTTTATGTTTATGCATGCAAAAAATTCAGTTTCTGTTTATAATGCACTAAAATTGCATCAGACGCTAACATTTCTCCAGCCACATTACCTTGTAACACCTCGATAATTTGCCCTTTGTGCATTTCTCTTATTTCAGAGTGTTCACCTAGAGAATGAGAATCAAGGTGCATTCTTTGCAGACATAACAGGAGATTCCTCCCATGTTCTGTCCAGCAGCATCTGTCTGATCCTAGACTCCGTGTTTTACATACTCCTCACCTTGTACTTTGACAAAGTTTTGCCAGGTAAGGAAGTCGAAGGGCCCAACCCCGGATCTGAGCGCCAATTGGCGTGCACAAGTTTATACGTATTCCAGAGGTTTGCCCATACATACCCTCCTTTTCCTCCCCCTATAATAATAAAACCACCTATTAGGGGAAGGAAAAGAGGGACATATGGGGACATTGCTGGAATTCTTATCCATGATGCCAGCCTGAGCTGGCATTATTTTTATCGTAGAACTCTGCTCTGGATTTAGTAAATATGAAAAAGTTCATTTTTATGCGATAGTGACAGTTTAGAAGTGAAAACTGGCACAATTGCATGAAAATGAAGTTTGTAAATAGAGCCCATTGTCATCTCCTTATATGCACCAAGTAATCGTAGAACTATCTCCTCTACAGATAAGAATGGGATGAAGCATGAGCCGCTGTTCTTCCTGAGATCTTCCTATTGGTCAAGAGATAGTATGACCCCACCACGGCCAGAGACTGAGAGGAGAGAGGACTCTGGTTGTGATGATCACTATGAGAAGGTTTCCAGCTCATTACATGGGAAAGAAACAATCAGGTAATTTACTGACACATCCATATGACTTCAGAAAATAATGCTTATTTATTAGGAAATCATACAGTATAGGGTATTGTTCTAAGCGGATGGGTAGAGGTTACAGGATTATGTATGGATAAGAGTTCAGGGATATTAGATTAAGGATAACTCCTCCATGGTGAAATGTCCTGGTGTTCTCTCTAATGCTGATTGTGCTCAGCTAAGTCTGTAAAAGTATTTCCAAACCTTTCAAGACTAAGCCATAAGTTCCTTCAATGTATTTGCATGTTAGGCCGTCCATATGTGGCCCTCTCTTCAAAGTGTGCTGCCCTTCTTGGCAACAGACGACAGGGAGATCCAGAGTCCTGCTACTGTACTCTCTCATGGAATTTCTGTCACCCTGGACTGCAGGTGGCCATGCTATTGAAATTTAAGTAAACACACTGTAAATATCGCCGGCCAACAGATCACTGATGAGTCCAATGAGTCTATATGACTGAAATGCTGGTATTTCAGTCACATAGACTTACATAGTATCACAGGTCATCCTATACATTGGCCCCTTTCCCCTCTCTCTTCTAAAAATCTTTCTTCCTAGCAGCTGGATGCTCAGTATCATACTTAATGATAGGAACAGTTCACCCGATATTGCTGTTTAGTCTCATCTTTTATATGCAATAAGTGCACATTCGGATTTAGTAATAGACAAAGAGGGCAAAAATAGGCATTATCCTTTGAAAATGATCTTTGTAAATAGGCCCCTAAGTATTAAGAATCCCTGTCTACAGTGAGGAAACCGTGTGTCCTACGTAAATATCGCCGGCCAACAGACAAAGAGGGCAAAAATAGGCATTATCCTTTGAAAATGATCTTTGTAAATAGGCCCCTAAGTATTAAGAATCCCTGTCTACAGTGAGGAAACCGTGTGTCCTACTTATTAAAACAATATAAGCACATCAGTGAGAATAGTCTTGTGATGTTTCTCTCAAGAGACCTCTTGTGTCAGTGTTTCAAATTGAGAGACCCTGGTTTTTTTGAATGACAGCCTTTTATAAGCAACCTTCCCAGGTGCTTCCAGAATCATACTGTTTCCAAACTGGTTTACCTGAAGACCTGTGTAAGTGGTCTGGTCTGGTGGATAGAGCCTGCCCTACTTTTCTCCTATCCACAACCCCAGGAACCCATGACAGTAAAAGTACAATTATTAGTTGCCAAGACAAGCCCCCCCCCAAGCATGCATTACTTTATCAAGCATATTTAGCACATATCACCTAAAACTTCTGTTCTCTTTCAGAATCAATAAAGTTAAGAAAACATACAAGGGACAAGATAAAAGTGTTGAAGCTCTAAGAGGTGAGTTGTATTTTGAGCATTGACCTTTAGTTGTCTAATCCATCAGAACCTAATTTACAATATTAAACAGGATACCAGCAGTGGTAAGTCATAAGAGCTCCCACACCGCTTGTGAACACTAGCAAAAAGTTCCAGTGCTTATGTCACTCTGAGTTATGCTCTATACACACAGTCCAATAAATCTTGCAAAAATACTTGATATGATCAGAAATACTTATTACTGGACTTGTCTACATATTACATAAAATATAATATCTTGCTTGTACATCCCATCAGACATGCTGCATTGGGAATGCAATATACAGCTGGGCACAGAATAACATGATCCTGATTTTACGATATGGTAAGGAAGCTAGTTTGTTTATTTACCAATTAGCCGCTGCTGGCTCAGACAATGAAGCTAACATCACCCATGCAATTCAGAGGATGAGTCATACACTCTTTTTGAATGGGTGACATCATCTCCGCTGTCTAAACTCGACAGGAAGCCGGTAGCTGCTAATTGGTATAAACAAACTATTAATTATTTCTGAAGCCCTTTTCAACATTCCCCAGCAGGTAGGCTTGACATGCATGCAATTTCCCACCATGTATGATCAAACTTTCCCTGCTTTTGAAAAAGGTATAAATGAGCATCACTGTCTTGGTATGATGTCCCTTAAATTTCTTCTATTTTCTTGTCAGATTGTAGGACTCTTTGTATGCAGGATTAGTGCTGCTGAATAGACAGCAGATGAGATTAAATCAAAGGTGAAACAAGGACAACTGAGGTTTAAAATTAACCTTTGGGAAGTTACTCTATGGGATGGGAAAGGTCATGTCTTTGACCTTCCCCTCCGACCCTCTTTGTCTCTCTCTTTCCTTCATCTTCTGTTACACTCCTTGGGGTATTTCCAGACCTACGGGCTTGTTATGTTTCATAGTGTAGCGTATTTTCTATGCACTCTCCTCACTTGTACATACTTTGGCCATTTAACGCCTGTCGAACCCTACCTTAACTTTTCAAAGTATAACCACTGACGTATGTAATGGCTTCACATATGTAAGTGCCTTTGCACGACCATACTGTACATTTTAAATGCCTCACCCCGCCTCCGAAGCGTAATTACAGGTGTTGTATAGATGTCACGCCCCCCTTCATTCGTAGTTGCGCTGGTTATACTAGGCTGGTACGTAGGTTCAGAGTTACATGGCGTAACATCTGCCGGATGCATGCGCAATAAATACTAATGGGCGATTTTATGTCACGTATGTAATTTAAGATCTGACTCCTTGGTAACCTTTTATTCTTTAAGGTTCACATTGTGGTTTGGTCTTCACTAACCTTACTTGGGGTGCTATGGTCGAACATCTCTTTAATGCTGGTATGGCCATAGTTAAGGGTTGGCACAGGGTTTTGTTTCATGTATAGGATCTGATCCTGTAGGTTTTGGGAGCTGGAAGTTTGACATGTATTTCCAAGGGAGATAGTAATAGTAATAGCCTTGTGGGGTATGGGAGTTAAGGATCTCCACTTCCTTATTATATCAAAACTTTGGTGTTTTACATTGATTTTACCAGCCACCATCTTGTCATGACTCTAATTTCAGTGTTTAATAAAGTCAGACTAATGTGATTGACTCAACTTTGGTAAGTTAAGAAATGATATACATTCAGATAAGTGTACTGAGCAAGCAAAAGAATGACTACTGACCTTGTGTCACTGGGCTATGTTTCATTAAATGATATAATGTATTTTTATATTAGGGCTGGATTTTGACATCTATGAAGGACAGATTACAGCATTACTGGGTCACAGCGGAGCAGGAAAAACAACACTGCTTAATATACTAAGTGGGATGTGTATGTCAACATCTGGTAAGATGGTTTTTGCTGATTGTTGTTGACCTGAAAATCCTTCCTTTTTGAGTTTATTGATTAGTCAAGTCATTGGTCAATGTACCTTACACGTCTCTAATGCATGAATGTGTAAAAAGATTTCAGTTGGAGTTCTATATTTAAAAAAAATGTAATTTCCATAGAGCTCTGAGAACTATAGAGGCTCATAGATAAAGGTAATCTCTGTAACTCAATAAGATATGAAAGAAAAGTCCATAAAAACATAAAAAATGTGTCATAATAAAATTATTTATCACTTATTGGTGTTACTGAAAAAATATCCACACAATTAAAATATTTGCAATATAAACCTGGATGTATATTAGGTGTAAATATATGTGGTTTTGGTTTTGATATACTGGAAAATCAATTACTGTATTGATTGAGATTTATTTATATAATAACAAGGAATATAATGCAATTCTTATATCCTGTGAATATAAAGAAAGCAGTTCTGAGCACTCTTTAACATTATTCATATGTTACATATATTACATCCTATATAAGTTCATATCCGGACTTCAAAATTTTGGCCAGATTCTGTGCACTTTCTTTGGACTGTGGGTACTTTTTTTAATACGGGTATGCATACTAATCCATGCAAACCAATGGCACATTTTACAGAAATACTGGTCTGAGTTTACAAGTGGTCATTCACAATTTTTTTTTATAGTTGTCACCCTATGTAGGCTGTATTTAAAAAGAAATAAATAAAAACCAAGGAATAAATGTATTCATTAAACAAAAATACATTTCCATTCCATATAGAACAGAAAAAATACTCAGCTTAACAGCCATAAAACAATAATTTCACAATAAAATCCACAACAAATTTATTCCTTCTTTAAGGGCCAGATTTACTAAGCTGCGGGTTTGGAAAAGTGGTGTTGCCTATAGCAACCAATCAGATTCTAGCTCTCGCTTTTATTTTTACAAACTAGAAAATGTCAGCTAACATCTCCACTTTTCCAAACCCACAGCTTAGTAAATCTGGCCATAAGTGTCCCTGTAGAGCATGACACAATGTGGGGTGATTCTGGTGTCCATGGCAGACCCATGCACCTGGAAATAACACACTTAATTAAAAGTTGAGTCATTTTATTATGAAATATAGTAAAGTCTAAAAGAATTAAAAATATATTTTAAAACAAGTTTACGTTATCCCTCCCCATATTGTTTCATAATTCAGTAAACTTAATAAAGGTTCTTTTTGAAAGAACCTCATTATTGCTAGTGGTAGTGCGATTGCAAATGCATTGATGTCTGGATAGTTCTACCTACAACTTGTGAATCCATTTTAATCTACTTTTTGGGGATCTAGTCACATCAAAATCAGAAATCTACGTTCAGCCTAATAAATAATTTCTACACATGATGTGTATATATATTGAGATAATAATAGATGTCTACCTTAATTCTTCTACTTAAGTTCGAAAAATAAATACATTTGACAAATAATCAGGGTTTTTTTTTGCCAGCATAATATTATTTTCTGCCTCGTTTTTACAGGCTCAGCCTCTGTCTACAACTATGATGTCTCTAATATGACCCACCTGGATGAAATATATAAGAGAGTTGGGTTTTGTCCACAGTTTGATGTGAAATTTGATCCCTTAACAGTGAAAGAAAATTTAAAAGTGTTTGCTAAAATAAAAGGGATCCCCAACCGCAACGTGGATCAAGAGGTAGGAAACGATATATAAAAAAAACGATTATTTTCAAAGCATATGTTTTTAGACCTTTACCTAAAATGAGTTTAGTTTCTTATAGGGGAAAAAGCAAAGATATGTTCCCTGTCTTAGCAATAGGACTCCATTTGATGTTGTAGCCCTGATAATAATTCTCAGATGTTATTACCATATGCCACATAATGCTTTAAGAGTTTGATAAATAAGAATGCAAACAAATGAGGAACATTGGAGGCATCTCTTTATGTGTTCCAGCTGCATTACAACCACATAGGTCTCTGTAAGATTAGCCAAATCTACCAGTGTGTATAAGCATTGATGACTCAGCAGGACTAGTAATATGTATTGATCCACCATACCTATAGTAATGAATACTACCACATATCCCCCAATAATATTTCTAAGCTATTGTCATTTTAAATGAACATAACATGTAGCTGGTGATTTATTCTCCAATGAACTCTCTATTTAGGTCCACAAGGTCATATCTGATCTCGACTTGACTAATGTTGAAAACCTTGAAGCAAATGAACTGAGCGGTGGACAGAGGAGAAAGCTAAGTCTTGGAATTGCTCTTCTAGGAAATCCACAGGTAAATGGAGATATTTGGTATTTCTGTATATATATTTAAAACATTTCATGATATATGGTGTATACTTTTTTTTTTTTTAACTCCACCATGGATTGTTTATGGAAAATTCAAACTATAGGAGGGCAAACAATCTCCACTGGTTTTGGGCTGGTGAATTGTTTAGTTATTATTAGCGTTTATTTATAAGACGCCACACGGTATCCGCAGCGCAGAACAGAGGCAACAGCAAAGCCAACAGTTACATCTACAATACAATAATTAACAGTGGGTATAAAAACATGAATAAGGAATACAAAACATGTACAATGCAAAAATTAAATACAATACAAAAATATAAAAACAATATGTGTGGAGAATAAAGGTGCAGGATGTGTGTGTAGAAGCAGATGAATAAGGAGAGAGATAGACAGTAGAGAGAAAAAGTAGAGACAGTAGAGAGAAAAAGGTGGGAAGTGATGAGGAAAAGGTAGAGGAATGATGACAGGACGACCCTGTTCATGCTAAGTGAGAGAGGGTGAACAGATAGGAGACACAGTGATGAAGATGGGGAGGACAAGTAAGTTTAGGTGAAGGAAGGGTAGGCTAGCCTGAAGAAGTGGGTTTTAAGGGAGTGTTTGAAGGATTGGAGGGTGCTGGATAGCCTGATAGGAAGTGGTAGGTTGTTCCAGTGGTGAGGGGGGGCCCGGGAGAAGTCTTAGATGCGGAAGTGAGAAGTAATTATAATGTTGGAGTTAAGGCTACGGTTACCAGCAGAGCAGAGTGGACGGGAGGGGATGTGGATGGAGATAAGGGAGGAGAGGTAGGGAGCGGTAGAGGAGGAGAGAGTCTTGTAGGTTGTGGTGAGGAGCTTGAAGAGAATTCTTATATCTCAAACTGAATCCACTGAATGTTCATCAGGAGATTTTACTGATAAAAAAAGCTTTCTTTCCATCAGCACCATCTGCTGTTGTGGTCAACAACTCAGCCAATTCTCAGTCAGGCGTGTTTCCTATGTGTAGTGCCTCATTACATGTAATTAAGAGAAGCCACATTCAAGTGCATGAAGAACCAACCAAATAAGCAACAGCGTGTTTCTAAAGTCTGCTGAGCAGTTATTGCTACTTATTTTCTATGGGTTTCAAGATATTTCTGTGCCCTTTCATTGATGACCCACTTTCTTTCTAAGTAGTAAATGTTTGTTGTCAAGGAAACAGCGTGGATATAACAAAAAAAAGCACTGCTTTGATGTAATTTATTTTAAAATAGGAAAACCAAATCATATTGAATATTGTTCATATTTCTGTAATTATTATTATTAACGTTTATTTATAAGGCGCCACACGGTATCCACAGTGCCGTACAGAGGCAACAGCAAAACCAATAGTTACATATACAATACAATAATTAACAGAGGGTATAAAAACACGAATAAGGAATACAAAACATGTACAATGCAAAAATTAAATACAATACAAAAATATCAAAACAATATGTGTGGAGAATAAAGGTGCAGGATGTGTGTGTAGAAGCAGGTGAATAAAGAGAGATATATTATGTATAGGAGATGAAGATGCTGGATATGTGTGTAGAAGCAGGTGAATAAAGAGAGAGATATTATGTATAGGAGATGAAGATACTGGATATGTGTGTAGGAGCAGATGAATAAGGAGAGAGATACACAGTAGAGAGAAAAAGTGGGAAGTGATGAGGAAAAGATAGAGGAATGATGACAGGACGACCCTGTTCATAAGAGCTAGCATGCTAAGTGAGAGAGGGTGAACAGATAAGAGACACAGTGATGAAGATGGGGAGGGCAGGTAAGCTTAGGTGGAGGAAGGGTAGGCTAGCCTGAAGAAGTGGGTTTTAAGGGAGCGTTTGAAGGATTGGAGGGTGCTGGATTGCCTGATAGGATGTGGTAGGTTGTTCCAATGGAGAGGGGTGGCCCGGGAGAAGTTTTGGATGCGGGAGTGAGAGGTAGTTATCAGGTTGGAGTTGAGGCGACGGTCACCAGCAGAGCGGAGTGGACGGGAGGGGTGTATGGATGGAGATAAGGGAGGAGAGGTAGGGAGCAATGGAGGAGGAGATAGTCTTGTAAGTTGTTGTGAGGAGCTTGAAAAGAATTCTGAAAGGGACAGGAAGCCAGTGTAGATTGACAGAGAGGGGAGGTGGAGGCAGTGCGTTGGGAGAGGAAGATGAGTCTGGCTGCAGCATTTAGTATAGATTGTATTGGTGCGAGACGGACCAGAGAGGAGAATTTTGCAGTAGTCCAGACGGGAGATAACAAGAGAGTTAAGGAGCGTTTTAGCGGCGCCTGCAGTTAAGAAGGGTCTGATGCGAGCATTGTTGCGGAGAAGGAAAGGAAAGAAGGAAAGTTACTTTATTTAGGAGGAATGACCAGACTTTGACCGGGAACAAACCTAAAACAGTAACTTCTTTACCTTGTTGATCTCTAAATGCCACTTTAAAGCACATACCATGTCCGCAGTTGTGTTTCCTGTGTAAGGCCGCCACTTATTACTTCCAGACTATGCACTTCTGTTATGTCCGTCCATGAAACAGGTTCTGCTCCTTGATGAGCCAACTGCTGGTCTTGACCCATATTCTAGACACCAGGTATGGGCCGTTCTTAAAGAGAGGAAGGCAGATCGGACCACACTCCTCAGCACTCAGTTCATGGATGAGGCCGACATTCTTTCTGGTGAGAATCTCCTGCTTTATCAATACCGTCAGTGCCATACAGTCGTTTAAATGCATCTGACAAATGAGACTTCCTGCAACAGAGTCAGGTTGTGCTTGCAGTGGTGCTTTAAGTGGGTGTGACTTTGTATTACAATGCATTGGGTAGGCATGCTATTGTTACTATTATTATTGTTAATGCATTCTTTCTGGTTCTCCTGCTTTATCAATACCGTCAGTGCCATACAGTCGTTTAAATGCATCTGACAAATGAGACTTCCTGCAACAGAGTCAGGTTGTGCTTGCAGTGGTGCTTTAAGTGGGTGTGACTTTGTATTACAATGCAATGCATTGGCATGCTATTGTTACTATTATTATTGTTAATGCATATATATATATATATAT
>WWET01002392.1:23884-35075 GCA_011038615.1 Limnodynastes dumerilii
CTTCCTCCGCCCAAGCTTACCTGCCCGCCCCTTCATCCTAGTGTCTCCTGTTTGTTCACCCCCTCTCACTTAGCATGTTTATTCTCCATACGTTGTATTATGCTATTTTTATACTAGAATTTATTTTTGCGTTGTACTTGTATTATATTCCTTATTTGAATTTGTACCGTGTCTGTTAATTGTGTTGTATATGTAACTATTGCCTTTGTACTGCACTGCGGATACTGTGTGGTGCCTTATAAATAAACAATAATAATAATAATAATAATAATAATAATGAATGAAATATAAAAAAAGTAGATAAGAGCAGCAATGGTCAAGTAAGAGGGGTAGGAATGGTGACTGAGTTAAGAGACATTTAACTGTAACTCCAGAAGGGTAAGATGTAAATCTTGGTCTTAGTGAATAGAGTTGGCTTCCGGTAAAGGAAGCCTTAAACAAAGTTAGGGGAGGCAGAGTGGAGGGTTGCGAGATACACGTATGCTGGATTATTATTACATAACATTAGAGTGCAGGGAAGACAGGAGGATTTCCATCCTATGCAAACATTTTTGTTAATCAAATTCATTTTAAGGGCTTTTGTTGGTGCTATTGTTCGTGGAGGTAGTATAATGTGTGGATGGAATCTGTTCCATTCAGGCAGGGCCGGGATTACCCTTAAGGCAACCTAGGCACCCACCTAGGACCTGGCAAACACCAGGGGCCCGTGGCTTCCCAGGATCCAACACTGTTAATCATCCTTGCGGCTTTATCAGACGAGAGCCGTTGTTTCCGATATGCCTGAGTGGCATCTTGCCTAGGGCCCCGTGAGTTTTAAATCTGGCTCTAATTCATGGTTCAACGTATTTCTCTAGAAACTAGGGAGAAAGCATAGCAGTCATTGGCATTTCTATGGCAGAACAGGTAATTGGGAAAACACTGGATGGCACATAATAATATTCTTCTGGTTGGATTGTCTATGCTAACCTTCAGGAAATTGGTTCTCCAGAAGCCTAAGCCTATGAGGCACATACAAACCAATTCTGATTGCGATAATATTTACCTTATTGATAATATTGCTGCCATAATGATGTCTGTGTTATTTAGGATAATAATGCTAACACACGTCGTCTTTATACAATCAATCCTGGTGCAGATTATGGTGTTTTCAACCGGGAGATGACCAGTGAGGAGGAAAGGGAATTTCTCAACTCAGAGATGGAGGAGTCAGTCCAGTTGATGGCGGACTCCGGTAATGCCACAGTCACTGGAATGGCGCTGTGGAGACAGCAGGTGCTAGCCGTCGCCAGGATTCGCTTCCTGAAATTAAGACACAATATGAAAGGATTCCGTGCTATGTGAGTCGCTATAATTTAATATTTATTATGCTCCATTGTATTTCTTTACTCTGGGGACTTGATAGTGTGAACCACATCATCTCTCCAGCACCACCATTGGGCAATGCTTGCTGGCGTGATTTGCATCATTGAGAATGTGGCCTAATCCACTGGGAGTCCTGGATCACTGCCAAAATTTTGGGATTCTCCTGGGCATCCTGGGTGAGTTGATAAGTATGGGGTAGATCCAGACCTATGTGCGTGTTACGTTTGTTAGCGTGGCGTGTTTACGCTATCGAAAGTACTATGAACTCCCCCCGGGCACTCCCATCGGACGGACGTACATTTGCTGATTTATGTCTACCAAACCCTGCCTTAACTTTTCCAAGCGTAACCGCTCACGTGCGTATCGTCCTGACGGACATAACTACCTATCCCAGCCCACACTGCATTGCATTGAATAATTTCATCGTACTTACGGCTATTGTAATATTGACACGCCCCCTCGAATGTTTTTACGCTACTGTAACGTGAAAGGCCCATAATTACGCTGCGTTACGTAGTGTAACATCTGCCGCGTGCCTTTACGTCTCCGCCAGGCGTAAATAAGCTGGAAAACGTTGTTCTGGATCTGCCCCATCGTATTTTTGACACGCCCTTTCCTACGTAGTTACTACAAAGTTACAGCCGACAAGAATTACGTGTCCTAAAATCTGCAGAGCACATGCGCAGTACATACAAATAGCCGAAATATCGCTAGCAGGGAGCGTAATATCGCTTGCGTACGTAGGTCTGGATCTGACCCTTTGTGTAAGGACATTTTTTAATATATTTGAAATATATTTTTCTATATTGTCATGGGAGAACTATATATAGCCTAGCAATTCATGGATGACAATGTTTCTTTAAATATATCCTGTCTCTAGAGCAGTGGTTTCCAGTCCGGGCCCATGTTAGCATGTCTGGCGCCCCCTGTAAAGAATAAATTTGCGCCCTCCTCTTTTATAAGTAATATAATGACACCGCTGTGCCCGGGACAGGAAAACAGAGGAAACACTGACTCCTCCCTCTGATTAGGTGACTGGTCACATGGGCTACACATCAGCAGAGGTCCTTTAGCCCACTTGGATCTAGAATCTACCTACAGCACAGGCTGGCATCTCTGTATTGAGGACCGGCGCTGGCACTCACAGTTGTCACAGATCTGGCTAAATGTCAGCTCTGAGAAGCAGGGGGATGAGCGGCGACGCCTATCCGGCATGGCGCCCGGATGTGCCGCATCGTCCCGCGGGGTGCATCGCGCCGGCCCTGTCTCCAGTTGTCTTGGTTCCTGGTGACAAGGGGCCTGATCCAGAGGTATGCCGATGCGCTGTGCTTACTAAAGCACAGCGTATCGCCGTTCACTTACCTTGACACTCCCCCTGTGCGGGCGTATGGCCCCCTTCCTTACGCCGTCTGAAGGCTACCCTAACTTCAGCCGGCATAAGGAAGGGGCCATACGCTCGCTCAGGAGCGTATGGCCGCCTAGCCAGCCCTCCCACCCTCATTTAACTAGTTCCCCCTGCCCACCTACACTAACCTGTACATAGGGACGCTGGGGGACGTCCCCTCCAGCGTCCCTACGGCGCTGCTACGGACGCCTGATCCAGGATCGGGCGTTGCCGTAGCAACGCCGGGCAACACCTGCCCGGTGCATGCGCAGATCGGCTGCAAAGCCGATCTTACGCCCGCCGTCGGAGCGACGTCGGGCATTATTCAGGATCAGGCCCAAGGCCACTTCTTAAAATAAAGTTTTCCATTGTTGAACAAATGACTCAACACCTCCCAAAGTGGTTCACTGAAAAAGAAGTGGAGGTCTATGGAAGGATACATTAGAACGGTCCCAGTACATAACCATTCCACCAACAGACCAAAATACCATCATTGCATATACAAGGAGAGTTTTTCTTAGCCCCCTTTGACATGACATCCTTATTATTAACAAGAACCTATATACATGTAAATCCACGTACACAAAGTCCACTTTATATTACGTCCTAAATATCTTTGTTAGGTTATGCTCATGCTCTGTAGAGGACAGGATGGTGTTTTGGAGTTGCACCAACATGAATGTCCCCTCAAAGTGTGAATATTGCCCTTCTTATAGACAGATCTCAGAGGCTCCATGATGAAGCTCAGATCCCCTGGCATCTGTCAGGAAACCTGTGTCACCTATGTGGTACAATGGTACAATTACTTTTTTTTGAGAATAACTGAAGGTCTCTTTTTCTAGATTGCTGCTGATGGTCCTGTTCATGATCCCAATGATCATCCTCTATGCCATATTTTATAATTTTAATTCAATCCATACAAGGGAACTGAAGCCAGACCATTATTTTCTGAGATCCGGGGATAAGGCCCATAAATACTACTCCAGACTTCTGATCAATAACAACACAGGTACTGTAAGACCCCTACAGTGTAATCTGTGCAGCACATTTTGGACCAGACGTAATACTGTTCCTAGTTCCTGGTAAAATCATTGTGTGTACGTGTTTGTAAAGTAGTGCAGCATTCTGTGAGTGTTGTGTATATAGAGTCAGACAGGTAAGCTGTAAGCTCTTGCAACTGACACATTTTCAAATGAACATCGCAAGTAACCTGTGTACACCTGGTCCCATTGGAATGCCCCATATGCCCTCTAAACGTGCACACTCATCATCACACATGTGACATGCTTCTTCTTCTGAGTAGGTTTTACATAAAACCCCATATATGAACATTACGTTTAGATAACACTATAAAAAGCAGATTCTCTTACCATCAGCTCAGAATGTAAAAAAAGAAAATTCATATAATAAAGGACTGGAGCTTAAGTTAAATATCAGCAGCGGAAAGTTACTTAAAAAGTGCACTCCTATATTTTGTGCACTCGTACCTACAGAACTTCCATACCAAGGCCTCCATACAATGTTTAGCGCTTGTTCTACAGTGTTGGACAGCAGCTACAGTAGCTGCAGAGGACCTCTATGATATTATTGTAGTGCCGCCTTCCCTGCAGACTGGATGGTTTAGTTAAATGGATGACATCATTCATCTCACGAGGCACAGGTAATACCTGTCCTGGGCTATCAGGGGGACTGCAGGGGGAAGTCAGTGTGGAGGAAGGTTAGGTAAGTAAAATAGCCTTTGGGGAACTACTGGATGTAGCTTATAATACTGGGCAAAATAACTGATTATTAAGAATAGGGGAAACAGTGAAACTATTACTAACCATCATATGACATACTATAATCTTAAATATGTGGGGCTTGACCAGTTAGGAAGTAACTGCACAAAGAGGTGTAAATCTGCCCAATATTATAAAGTGAGGGGTGCAAATAAAATAAATAAATAAATAATTGCACACAAATGATGATCAATGTGGGGCCAGATTTACTAAGCTGCAGATTTGGAAAAGTGGACATGTTGCCCAGATTCTAGCTCTCACTTTCCTATTACATACTAGGGAATGTCTGCTAGAATCTGATTGGTTGCTATGGGCAACATCTCCACTTTTCCAGACCCACAGCTTAGTAAATCTGGCCCGTAGAGTTAGTTTTAAGTGGAGAGATTCCCTCTCTGTCCTAATCTATGGCTCTTTCCATACATTTTTATGCCCTCTCCCTATAAGTCTTTCCCCCTTTGTATGAATTTTTAGGCTCCCCTTTTCTGTGTGTGCCAGGCTCTGTTCTCTATGTCTGATTCCTTGTACCCCTTCTATGTGTGCCAGTATCAATCAATTTGCTTTATCCCGTTTCTGATGCTTCTGACACAGGTTCACCTATAGAGAATTTTGTTTCTGCGGTAAAGGCTCAGGACATTATGGTCGACGTTGTTGATGGACCGTATGACACAAATACCACAA
Organism: Limnodynastes dumerilii; assembly: GCA_011038615.1. Lineage (NCBI taxonomy): Eukaryota > Metazoa > Chordata > Amphibia > Anura > Limnodynastidae > Limnodynastes > Limnodynastes dumerilii. Next base: position 29,087 of record WWET01002392.1, read on the forward strand.
CATATAAAGGAGCCATAGAAGTCAGTCAAGCGAATGAGGTGAGGAACCATCTGTCAGTTCAATGTCTATAATTAATTACATTTCTAGGATGAAAATACCTGCAGGAATTAGGAACATATCTAATATTTTAAAAAAATGTCTTAATGAACTGTCTCGGATGATCTCAGAGATGAGCCTCAGAGGTCCATTCACCAGATGATGTCTATTTGCATTAGTGCAGCTAATAATGACTCTTGTGTTATCAGTTTGTCATCTGGCAGTTAGTTGTCAAGAGTGTTGAAGGTCAGTTGAAGGTGGCTCTTTAAATCACCAGTGGTAATTTAATATAGTAACCCAAAATATCTATCTGATATCTTTTAGTTTCTCATTTAAATTATCTTCACATGTTCCTTTAAATCTAAAAAAAATCCAAAAGACATGTAAATGTATTGTCCACTTTGCATTTAACCAATAAAAATGATTCTTCGACGTTGCCAAGGTTTTCAGATTTCAATTTACCACCCAGTTTAAGTTTTCTGATTATATTAGAGTTGCCGACTTTTGAAATCTTTGGGATCTCCCGGGGAGAAGAGCTAGAGGCCGGCGGGGGGAAGGGTGGAGCTTTATGAAGTGATTTATGCAAATTTTGTCTTTAAGCCCCACCCCTTTCCAGTACTAACTTAATTCATAGTGTTCCAGGAGGTGGGCAGGGTTTGAAAATCGTGTCATCCAGTCCCGTCCATCCCTAGTAACATTGTAGTAATCCCTAGTAACACCTGCCTCTCATGCGGGAGATTTGTCAGCTCTCACGGGATACCGGAAGACCTACCTGAATTTCAGAAGTCTCCCAAATATTCCGGGAGAGTCGGCAACCCTGGATTATATCTGCTATTTATATTTATTAAATGCGGTTTTTTTCTACCTTTCCAGCCTTTTGCTTACACCATTATAGGGAACCCTCAAGCGCAAAATGCCCTGCCAGTGCTTGTAAACATCATTAGTAATTACTTCTTGAAGACCACAGGCTCCAAAGAACGTATCCAAATATGGAGTAACCCTGTATTCCCTGTGAGTATGAAATGACCGGTCAAATGTTGTAACTATCAAGGGAAAAGAAGGGGGGAGAATCAAGGTCCACGGACAAATAAATACATGGATTTACCAGTGTAATGTGTGATAAATATTGCAGTGGTAAATTTCAAGAGCAACACAAGGATGAATCAATAATAAAACTTAACTTTTACTTCACATGATTAAAACAATTATCAAGACGAAATATAAAAAAAAACAAAACCAATAAAAATCAGTGTTGCCGATTTTTTTAAGCTTCCCTCCGGGAAAACCTGCAGGGAAGCCATAGATTTCTACAAGGGGCGGGGCTTATTGATTAGATTTATGCAAATTGTGTTATTAAGCCCCGTCATCTCTAGTGTTCCAGGGGATGGGCAGGGCTTGATGACATCATCAAGTCCCAACCAGCCCTAGTAACCCTAGGGATCACAATAGATATTGATAGCTGTTTGGGACTTGCGGGAGCTTTGCCTAAATTTCGGGAGTCTCCCGGATATACCGTTAAAGTCGTAATAACACAGCAGGGATGGAGAGAAATTCCTGTCAAATGCATAAAACAAATAATCCGAAATCACAGTAAGAAGCACCAATAGAGTGTCTTCAAGATAACAGACCACTCAATTATAAACGCCAGACAGGCAATAATACTATAATACTAGCATAGGTATAGGGATATACAACGTAATATAATGTTTCATTTACAATGGTATATGGACATCTGCTAACAGTGTGATCTGTTTTTTTTTATAGTATTTTAAAGAAGATTTCCTAATGTATGTATTTTCAATAAGTTTGCTTTTCATGCTATTTGCCACCGGCATGGCCCCTCATTTTGCAATGAGCAGCATCGAGGACACTACGGTAAGTCCATCTTCCAACATTGCCATCATTTCTAGCCATTACTTGATACTTCTGAATCCCAATTATGTGGAGGTGACATAGAGGAATTGACTGGGGGTTCGCTCCCTATGGGCTCTGGGGTACACAATTTGTAATTATAAACTTCATTTCTTGAAACATCTTTTAACCATATAACTAATCTAGAAAACTTCAGGAGTCACTAACTCTCTGTCCTGTAACTTCTTCCATGGCAACAATATAGTTTGCTATGAAGCAACCTTGACCATGTTTTTAGTTTTTGTCGTTGCGTTTGGCTATTGTTCTTGTATAATTGAGGTCTTCATGAAGGACGTGGTCAGTTAGGTTTTTCATTCCTTGCCTTTTTTACTTCTGCCTTTTACAGTTTTTACTGTATCGCTTCTGGAGTTTGCTGCTTTGGAGGGTTTATATAAACAGTAGAGTGTAGATATGCGGCTGTTTTCAGAGAACCGTTTCCTTGAAGGAACGCAACTATACGCACGGCCGGCGCAGGCCAAACCCCCTCACACCCATGACACTCCCCTCTCTCGGTGACTTCCGCCTCCATAGACCACTTGTAACTTTCCGTGAGCAGTTGCGTGCGTAGGTGTCCTCCGTACGTGCGATTCATGTTAGTCGCGCCCACTTACCTTCATTTTAATGCCTTCCCCGCCCATTATTATTCAAACTTTCATGTGCGTATGTATGTATCCAAGTGCGATTCACAATTCCGTCCGTGAGACACTTACGCGCGTATAGTCTACATACACTACGTAAAAAGTTACCACGCATGCGCAGTTGAAACGTACTTAAAAATACTCATGGAACTCGCCGGGAAAACGGTTCTTTGAACACAGCCCATGGACATCAGTAGAGGTGACAGGGCTCCCTTGCAGACGTCTTGGTCATTGCAAGCAACAACATTAAGGAGGAATAAAAAAAGTGAATTTGGCTGTGTAGTGTATACTACATATTACCAAGTATCCTTCAATGGATCCAGCCTTCTGTACTGAGAGAGAATAATTGATCCAAATTCACTGTTAAGTTAGTAGAGGTCTGGGTTTTGTCCGCTTATTGTAGGAAGTATGAATGAAGGAGGATCAGGGCCAGATTAACAATGGGGTGGATAAGACAACAGCACCAGGCCTATATCTGAAATTAGGCCCATCAAGAATCCAATTAATATGATGATGACCAGACGTCCAATCAGCTGCATGGTTTCCAACTGTTGCACTCTCTTCGCTGTGAATGCTAAACAGAAAACAACTCCTCCCATAGAGTAAATGTACCTCGTCAGCCTTCAGGGAGCTAAGTAATGTTAGTAAGCATATGCTCATTGTGCCTTACTGGTCACACCAACGTATGGCTGGTCATGCCTACTCCAGTGGGCTCTTTCAGCCCCAGGCCCATGTGGCCATTAATCCACCCCTGAGGATATCTAATTACTGAGCTCCAATTTCTCCATGTAACCTCCATGTAAAACTTCTTCCCCGATGACGTTGGTAGCCTCTACTACTTATTTTCCATACATCTAACCTCAAACTTCCCCCTAATTTCTCCATTTTTTTTACATCCTGTATCTTCTCACTTTCTGCTGTGAATTTCCCTTTAACTATTACTATATAATAGAGTTGAGTTTGTTTATGAGAATTTCCAGAGTTTGTAGGTTCTCTCTGTTTTGTTAGAATGGGTGTGGGTCCCCGCTTAGAACAACCTATTTCGATAGGGCCGTTGGGATTCCAGCCAGTTTCGAATTGGCTGGGATTTCAATTGCATATGCCTCGATGAGGTATAGCAATCGATCCACGGAGCACCGAGCTTTCGGTGCTCCAAAAGGTAAGAAAAAAATACCCCAACACTTCCCCTAATTCTAACCCTAACCCTCCCCTGTCATTACCCTAACCCTGACCCTCCCTTTCTAGCAGCCTGACCCTAACCCTCCCCTGTCATTACCCTAACCTAACCCTCTAAACCTCTAACCCTAACCCTCCCCTGTCATTACCCTAACCCTCCCTTTCTAGCAGCCTGACCCTAACCCTCCCTTCCCTGCACCCTGGAGAGGTTACTCACCTTTCGTTGCGGTCCTGCGGTAGCGGGATAGCGACGGCGCTTGTGTTTCTGAATGAGAATGGGTGAAGTATGAGGATCAGAATACTCGCCCATTCTGCAAAAAAAATTCTAAAGTGGGTGGTATTCAAAATAGGGACATCCGAAAAGGAGCTTTCAGATGTCCTTATTTTGGAAATCAAAAATTCTAAGCGGGGATTGCAACCGTGTTAGATTATCTATAAAGTTTGCATTAACTTGACATTGCTTAGTGCCCTTAAAGATTTATCTGGACTCTGTATCTCTAGATAAAAGCTCGTTCCCAGCTGCGGATATCCGGCCTCTTTCCATCTGCGTACTGGTCAGGCCAGGCCCTGGTGGACATACCTCTCTACTGGCTTCTGCTCTTTTTAATGCTTGCCATAGTGTTTATATTTAACCATATTGTGGCCATGCACCCCTCCGTGGCTGCACTGATGGTGAGTGTTGATGCCATTATGATGCCTTTTCTCTGTACTCCAAAAAATATATCAATATTTCCCAATCAATTATTTATCATATCTGACAATTATTGGAACCAAAGAATCCTAATGGACTATGGAACTTAACTTGGGCTTAGAACCCAACTATTATTGTTATTGTTTATTATTTATAAAGAACCTATAGAAAAAAAGGGGTTGTAGCACCGTACATACCAGACCGTATTCACAATTACGATTTTGCTACTTTTTCCGTGCGTATTTTTAGGTACGGTTGAACTGCGCAGGTGTAGAAACTTTTTTTACACAAGCTACATAGGATTTAGGTACAGAAATCCATTACGCATGAACTTTACATCCGTACTTTGTGAGATACGTCCGAAGGGGCACTTTTTGTACATGGGAAGAAAAGTGAAACTGGGTGGGGGGAGGCATTTAAATGGCATAAGTCTGAATACGGCCCACCATACATTATGACATGACGAAACAGTACATATATGACAATGTAATAGACACCTCAACAAAGACGCAGAGACGTAGATCAAAAGAAGACAAGGAGGAGAATATTGCAAAATAAACCTGCTCATATGAAGCAACAGTCTAGAAGAAGACAAGCATGGGCCAAACACAAGCATGGGCCAAACACAAGCATGGGCCAAACACTGGGGAAACACAAGCATGGGCCAAACACTGGGGAAACACAAGCATGGGCCAAACACTGGGGAAACACAAGCATGGGCCAAACACAACCATGGGCCAAACACTGGGGAAACACAAGCATGGGCCAAACACTGGGGAAACACAAGCATGGGCCAAACACTGGGGAAATACAAGCATGGCGAAACACAGGCGAAACACAAGCATGGGCCAAACACTGGGGAAACACAAGCATGGCGAAATACAAGCATGAGCCAAACACAAGCATGAGCCAAACACAAGCATGGGCCAAACACAAGCATGAGCCAAACACAAGCATGAGCCAAACACAAGCATGAGCGAAACACAAGCATGGGCCAAACACAAGCATGGCGAAACACAAGCATGGGCCAAACACTGGGGAAACACTGGGAAGTGGGAAGCAGCAGGGGGTTAGATTGTAAATATGAATTAATATATGGATCTTGAGAAACCAGTTTGAAGCTTTAAATAAAGGAGACTGATAGAGAGGATAATAATGATGGTCTTGCAGAGTGAAGTAGATGGATGGATGTGAGGAGTGATGAAGCTAGAGATTTAGAATGTGTACTGGGAAAAGGTTTTATAGGTGAGGCTGAAGTGTTAGACTAAACCTGTAGGGGATCAGGAGCAATGTAGAGACTGAAATATAGACAAGGCAAATGCTAAGCAGCACTGTTGTGGGTGTATTATGACCAGTGTATAGACAACCTCCCTTCCCCGCAGCCTGACCCTAATCCTCCCTTCCCCACAGACTGAAACTAAGACTCCCTTCCCAGCAGCCTGACCCTAAGACTCCCTTCCCTGCAGTCTGACCATAAGACTCCCTTCCCTATAGTCTGACCCTAACTCTCCCTTCCCTGCAGCCTGACCCTAACTCT
>WWET01002392.1:77035-96131 GCA_011038615.1 Limnodynastes dumerilii
ATATATATATATATCAGGGTTGATGAAATTCGAGCAGTTCTCCTGGTATCCTGAGAGAATCAACAAATCTCCCGCACTCAGCTTGAAGTCGCGGTTTCATGCATGCCACGGCCTCAAGTCCCGCCCCCTGCCTAGCAACACTCGTTTTCCTAGTGTTGCTAGGGACTGCCCAGGACTTGATGATGCAAATTGCATCATCAAGCCCCACCCCCACCCCTAGAAATACCCTGAACGATCAATGGTGGTACAGTTATTGTTAGAAATGTTTGGTAATCTTGTACTTTAATGTAATGGAAGCAGCTTTTGCTATATAACCTTCTATTAAAACCTTTCAGGAAAATAATATTAATGTTTTTCCCAGACATTTACACCCAAGCTGGTTTTACTGGACATTAGTGACATCAATAATATTGAAGAAATTGGCAAGGAAATCCAGGATTGCTATGGTTGTGTGGACGTGTTAATTAATAACGCCAGCATGAAAATAAAAGGCCCAGCCCAGAGCGTCACCTTGGATCTGGACAAGAGAATTATGGATGCCAATTACTTTGGTCCCATTACCCTCATTAAAAGTAAGTTGTCAATAAGTTTGACAATATGTCGTATCTTGTTTAATATCGATTGCAAAAGGCATTTATTATACAAACCACTGGCCCCGGATCCAGACTTCCACAATGCAAGTGATTTCCGGTGGGATTCTCCGGGAAAAAAAAGACACTTTTAGATATAGAGTCAGCTGAAAGCTCAATTTCACCTGTCTTTATTTAAAAAAGGCAGCTATTTGAATAAGAAATGCTGGGGAGCTGAAGCCATATGCATGGGGAATATTGGGGAGCTTTAGACATATGATGTGGGATACAGGGAAGCTGGAGCCATATGCATGGGGAATACTGGGGAGCTGGAGCTATATGATGTGGGATACTGTGGAGCTGGAGACACATGAATGGGGAATACTGGGGAGCTGGAGCCATAGGACTGGGGAATACTGAGAGCCATATGAATGGGGAATACTGAGAAGCTGGATCTATATAAATGGGGAATACTGGGGAGCTGGAGCCATAGGACTGGGGAACTCTGTGGGGCTGGAAAGACATGATGGGAATATTGGGAGCTGCAGCCAGGGCCACTATCAGGGGGGACGACAGCCAGAACTATTGTCCCGGCCCACACCTGATGGGGACCCGCTGATTCTTACCTAACTCTGTAGCACTATGCAGTAGCTGGCCAATGTGCAGGGAAGGTCTTTCCTGCATACTGGCCCACTGTTAAAGCATCGCTGCCATGCCCCGCCCCTATGTGATGTCACCATTTGATGATGGTGTCCCTGGCTGGAGCCCTATGAATGAGGAATACTGGAAGCTGGAGAGACATGATGGGGAATAATGGAAGCTGGAGAGACATGATGGGGAATAATGGGAGCTGGAGAGACATGATGTGGAATAATGGGAGCTGGAGATACATGATGGGGAATAATGGAAGATGAAGAGACATGATGGGAAATAATGGGAGCTGGGAGACATGATGGGAAATAATGGGAGCTGGAGAGACATGATGGGGAATAATGGGAGCTGGAGAGACATGATGGGGTATAATGGGAGCTGGACACATGGGAAGAAAAAATTAAAATTTCTTTTTGTTTTTTATTACTAATAAACCTTACAAAATTGCACAAAACTATTTCTTTTTCTTGCGGCCAACACAATCTTAGACTTTAATTTTTTGGCCCAATTGGGGTTTTGAGTTTGACATTCCTGATTTAAGGGCATCAAAGGCAAATAATGGGCTGGATCCAGACCTTGTTAAGTGCATGAACTTAGTTACACCTGGGCTAAATCATGTTCATTTCAGGGGAGTCATATTTCATCTGCTGCAAACAGTATTAGAGTTGAGAGGTGATGTTTGCTATCCCAAGTCTAAATAACAGTGTGATAGTAACGCTGGTCAGTATCTGTGTGCAGTAACCAATTCAAAGATATATCCCTGCATGCAAAGGATACAATTAACTTGGCTCCCCCTGAATTCAACATGGTTTAGCTCAAGAGTAACTAAGTTCATACAAGTTCAAGGTCTGGATCCAGCCCAATGTCTTGGTCCATCTCAACCTAAAAAATATATTCTGATGCCCCTGGTTAAGGGCATTTACAAACTACAGTGGCCGCTCATATCCTCATCTACTATTCTGTTAAGTGGGATTGGCTCCCATTCCAAGACTTCCATCAAGTAAACTATGATACTGCTTGTCTTCTATACACTTTAATTAGAAAAAAAAGAAGATCAATACCATAGATGTCCACATGGCGGCATACTTTAGCGCTACATTATTATTTCTTGTTATCTGCTCCAGAGATCTATATAGAGATCCACCCCATAGTTTACAAGGTATATACGTTTTTTTAAATTAAAGGTTACAACATAAAAATAGACAAAGGACAGAAAAGGCTGAGGGCACTACAATAACACTGCACTAGATAAGAAAACACAATGTTTATTTATACTTTAGCTTCCTTATTCCTCATTACAGTTGTATTATTATTGTAATTTAATTACATAGAACCTCTAGAAGTTCCAAGCTTATGCCTATTGCTATGTACAGTAGGTGTAGTGAAAATGGCTTCACCACAGCAGTTATATAATAGTGTAAGCAGAGGTACATGTGCAAATACCTAAGTAGTAATACAATATCCATGATCCGGTTTAGAGTCATTTAAATGCTATAATTTAATTGATACATGTTAGAAATGAGAGCCTATTATATATTTGACGTGGTTGGAAAATAAATTAAGATTTTTTTCAAGAGATAGAGGTCCGGATTCACAGTTACGTAGTTTTCATCTTACGTACGTTGTTCTAAGAATTGAGCTACTGCGCATGCGTACAGAGCTCCCAACTGTCCCGATTTCAGCGGGACTGTTCCGCTCGCCTACCAGCTTGTCCCGCTGTGGGGTTTGATCAGATTCTGTTTTTTTTTTGTTTTGTTTTGGGTTTTTTTTTAAAGCCCTGCCGCATGTGCATGCATCAGGGCTCTTCAAAGCCCGTAGAACAGGTCTGCGGTCACGTGTAGAACGGCTAATACAGGGCTCCAGTTCATCACGTGACTGCAGACCAGACAATGCCCGAGACGTCGAGGAGCAGCTGAGCTGTGGGAGCACCGCGGAGGAGAGAAGAATTGAAAGCAGCAAGGTAAGTTCAATCAAAGGTTCTGTCATGGCATATAATGGGGGGCAGAATGGAGGCTCACATTGGGGTCAGACTCTGGCAAAAAACTGGGGCAGATGGAGGCTGAGGGCAGATATTGGAGGCAGGCACTAGCATATGGGGGCAGAGTGGAGGCTCACATTGGGGGCAGACACTGGCAAAAAAACTGGGGCAGATGGAGGCTGGGGGCAATAATTGGAGGCTTGTATTGGCACACAATGGGGGCAGATGGAGGCTGACAATTAGGGGCAGACACACTGGCATTGCATTTGGGCATTTGGAGACTGGGGGCAGACATGGAGGCTGGCCATAATAATAAGGGGCAGACATGGAGGTTGGCCATAGTATGGAGCAAACATTGATGCTGGACATAATAAGGGGCAGAAATGGAGGCTGGACGTTTAAACGGGCCGGCATATGGAGGCTGGACAAATAATAAGGGGCAGACATATGGATGGCTAAATTATTAAAAGAGGCATGCACTAGACTCGCTATCTGGGCGGTGTAAGGCACACCCACTTTCTCCAGACATGCCCACTTGGTGGTACAAGACACACCCCTTCTACCAGGCCGAGAAAATTTGTCCCTCTTTACAATTTTGAAATGTTGGGAGGTATGATGCATAACAGCTTATTTACGCCATCTACGTACCATTTCTAAATGTAGATTGTGTAAGCGCGGTCTAAAGACCATACAGAAATGGTACATAGATAGCGTGAATAAGCTACTACACATGGGGCTGTATTCAGACCACCGGACGTATTGCATATACGTCCGGTGTTTACCGAAATTGTATACTGCGCATGCATTTTTTTAACGTAATCTACATGTCTTTTCGGTAGATTGCGTATATGTGGTCTTAAGACCGAGTACCGAAAAGATACATAGATTACGTTAAAAAATTACTACGCATGCTCAGTAGCTCAATTCTTAAAATAACATATGTAAGACGAAAACTACGTAACTGTGACTCTGGACCAGAATCATTAGCTAAGAAATACATTGGACCGTGTTGAGACCCCCGCATGCTTCCTGTATGTTGAAAACATTCTATGCTGAGAAAAAGCAATTATCAAAGCCAAGGACCAATCCATGAACAGCCTGGTGAGTGACATCACTGGGTCCAGCCCACATGGAGCTGTGTTATGAGCCGCTATGCTTCCATAGTGGTTCGGAGAGTGTATTCCTTGTTGCCTAGCAGGTGGGATACTTACACTCATTGGCTGCTAGGCTGGAACACTCCCCCCGCTTGCACTGCTTGGCAAGGACGCTCACCAATTGTTTTGGGAGACTGGGTAAATCCATTTTTAAAGACTGGTCAGCCGCTCTGTAAATAGCTGCCAGGGACTCCCTTCTACTGCCAGTTCTCCCAACGTCCTGCCTGCTCCTCTCATTTTGAAATCCTTCAGCTTCCTTTGTATCTTCCCCATGTCTCTGGTTCCTTTTCTGCCCTTTTGCTCCTAGTCACTCCTGTCTTATTGCTTCTCTCTGTTGATTGGGTTCCTGATTGTTTGCATGCGTGAGATTCCTTTTTTGTTTGTTTGTTCCAAAGTCCGTTGTGTGTTCTCCTGTTTCTTCACCGGTGGGGATAACTTTAAATTTTACAACTGTTGGGGTCTCCTTGCCTCCATCTCTCCTTATCTAAGGCTCCATTTACCTAACATCCTAGAGATTGGCCACCGAGGCCCGCAACCTACAAAAGGCCTGCAGCCAAGCCTGTCCCCACCACAGGGGCTCCAGTGAACAGAAGGCCTCTTGTTAGACTCTGCGCCCTGGTGTGCTCTTTGTAACAAGTTTAACCATATTTTGGTCAATTCTTTTAACCCTCCATTTCCAATTCCACACAACCCCCACTTCTGACAGAGGGGTCAGGTTGGCGTCTCAATGATCTGCGTCCTTATCCAGACTTGCAAAACGCTCTTGTTTTTTGTTTTTGCAATACAGAAGACTTAAGGTAGGGCCTGGCTATCTGGACTCCATTGGTGTAAGGGGAGTGGCTAGTGGTGTGTTCGCTCACTTGGATGGATATAGCGGACTTGTGATTGGGTATCGATACAGGTATCAATCTCACTTGTAAGGCAGACAGGATCCGTTGTCTGCCTTACAAGGTCAGTGAATGAAGTTACTTTTGAATAGGTCTAATAAATGATTTAAGTAATTTTATTTCCCTCTGTTAACGTGATTGTAGTCTGATAGTAAAAACACTTGTATCTTCCCAGCTATTCTGCCTCACATGATTTCTCGGAGAACAGGACAGATTGTTCTAGTCAACAACATACAGGGAAAGCTGGGAGTTCCATTCCGCGCAGCCTGTGAGTATTAACATCCATATTAAACACTGGGGGCCTGATCCAGACCTACGCATGAGAGCGGAGCGTACTGTATTTTCGTAGCGACACGCTGTTCGTAGCGGCCTAAGCACGCCCATACTGTACAATTTAAATGGCCCCCCCCCGCCTACACTCCTTAACTCCAGCGTCCGTACTAACTTTGTACTATAAACACACCCCGTCGTCGGAAAATCCGCAAACAATACAGACACCCGAATCGCCGCTACAAAAGGTCTTTGGTTCAACCGGACGTTGCCACTATGCACATGCGCAGTGCGTTTTTAATGCGTTTTTTCGCTTACGATCAGCGTACGTTCGCATGTGAGCGTAGGTCTGGATCAGGCCCATTGTGATGTATGTATTGTCTATTGTCTATTAAGGGATGAATTAAAAAGTTACGGTATTTATGTCAAACATATAGTACTAAATTGCTTTCCCCCAAAATGCCAGCCAACACGATCAATTTAAAGATGATAACCTGCGTTTATTGCATAATAAAGAAAACAAAAACAGTTTCAACACTCCATTCAAGCTGGGCTAGGTACCATTGCTTACACCATATCTACCCAGCAGAAACATTCATAGATACAAGTATATTGCCTGGTTCACTAATGTAAAACGTTATTAGCAGCAAGGCTACCTGCATGGCTGCACTGCTCTGATTATTGGTGTACCCTGCATGGGTTCCATTCGCTGGTATGAAACACAGATTTCTGAAATACAGACAGACGACAGCTCATTTTCAGCTGTCTTTATTTAGAAAATCTGCCTAATTAGACATTTTTCAAATGATTGATTAGTATGTCGAATTTATTTTTCGGTAACTTACCCATTCATTGGCTTTCTGATACCCGGCGCCCACCGCAAACCCGTCACATTGGACAGGTTAGTGTACAAGGGGAGTCTTAGGGTTAGGCTGTGGTGAAGGGAGTCTTAGGGTCAGGCTGCGGGGAAGGGAGTCTTAGTGTCTGATTCAATTGAACATGAAGTGTATTTTTTCCGCGTATTTTGCTAATTTGCATTTTTTTTCCGTGCAAATTTTTTGGTCCCCATTCAATTCCATTTTTTCCGCATATTTTTTGGGTCTATCGCGCGTATTTTTTGTCCCTATTTAAATGCATTGCAAGTGCGGATCTTTGCAATTCAATTGCGTTACAAGCGTTAAAATTTGCGCGTTATTTTACATCATTTTTTTCATTCATTTTTTTTATGTGAGGGTGAAATTCATGAAAACTTTCATGTGTACAGCTCCTCTATGCTCCTGATCACCTCCCAGCACAGTGGCAACAGAAATGTGATACTCCACATAAATCTATGCAGCCTGCAACTCAAATAAATTGAAGTATACAGCTTAAATAGCTGTAGGTTAAAAAATAGCTAAAAAGTAGAAGTGAACATCGAAAAGTGAAAAATGACGCTGGCAGAAGGTCCTAAAGAGATTATTACAGACATATGACGACAGGGAAGTGATTGTGCTGACATTTGTTATTGCATGGTAAAGATACAGAAATACACGCGCGTATTTTATAACGGTAGGGAAGCTAAATCATGAGCGCTAACAAATACGCTCATGGTCCAATTAACGCGCGTTGGAAGCGGGGGGACATTTCGAATTGAGGTGCGCTTATTTTTTCAGAATAGTGCGTATTTTATGCGTGTCTATGGGCCTAATTGAATTAGGCCCATAGTCTTCGGATGTAGGGAATGGAGTCTTAGGTTTAGACTCTGGAGAACGGAGTCTTAGGGTTAGGCTGCGGGGAGGGGATCCAGCATAGAAGGAGAAGGTTAGGGTCAGGCTGTGGGAAGGGAGGGTTAGGGTGAGGATTAGGATAAGGGTTGGGGAAATACTCACCAGTTGCTGCTGGGGATTCCTCCTGAGGATCTGCGCATCTGGCTGAGCAGCAAATGGCTGGTAGAAGGGCCATTCTAACCATAGAACCATACACCCCCATGCACCCTCCTGACTGTGTCACTGAATTCAACAGTGCTAGCAACAGTGTTTAGTTGATTATAATTATACCCACTCTCAATACAGATTCAGCTTCAAAACATGCAATTCAAGGATTCTTCGACTGTCTACGAGCTGAAGTGGAAGAATTCAATGTGTTTGTGAGCACTGTGAGCCCCACATTTATCCGATCATATCATCTTCAGCCTCAGGCTGGGAATTGGGAAGCCTCCATCTGGAAATGTAAGGACTAACAAAATGAAACTATGCTTATTATTATTTATCTTACTCACTTTGGCAGCTGAGCAAAGGAAAGGTCTAATCTTATAAATTTCCAGACATGGGAAGAACAGGCACTGATGTATCTGTGATGTGGGAATGAAAGAAGAGACAAGAGAATGGGCTTATACAGTCGATTATGCTTTGGTTTACAGTAGAGAGGGGTTGAGAAGGGTGGATGACAAAGAGAATTGTCTTGGATAATAATAGCTTATTGTTATTGTGTAGTGTTGCGACATCTAGGAGAACACGGTGAAGGGACAACTTAAAAACACATAAGAGATGAGGGAGGGTTAGGACTGGGAGGTAATGGTATCGTCAGCAAGGAGTTGGTGCTACAGATCGAGGTAGCTGATTCGATCTTGAAGTGCGGAGATCAAAATTGAAAGGAGGATGCAACTTAAGAGTTTCAAGAAGGGTAAGAGGTAGATAGAATAAATAAGGATGAGCAGAGTAGAAACAAGTGGTCCATGGTCTTAATCATTGATAACTTTGGTCAGGGTAGTTTTTATTTATAGTCAATATGGGATGAAGAAGGACATTTCCGGAGAGAACAATTGTGGTAGGCATTGTTGGTTATGATCATCTCACCGTTGTTTATCTTCCTTTCATATAGTCTTCTTCAGGAAACATTCTTATGGCGTTCACCCAGTGGAAGTAGCAGAGGAAGTTCTCCGTACAGTCAGCAGGAGGAAACAGGAAGTGTTTATGGCCAATCCCGTCCCCAAGGCCGCCATTTATGTCAGAACCTTTCTGCCAGAGTTATTCTTTGCTGTGGTGGCAACTGGTGTGAAAGAGAAGCATTTTGTGGAAGAGGAGAAGTAAATGGGATAGCCATCAAATAATATGGAACCCAGTTATTACCATTACCATTTATTTGTTACACCAACAAAAGCTATAATTAGGCATCTTTTTCATTTTATGTCCACAACACGAATAGAAATTTGATTATATCTCATGATACAAAGAGCATTGGACCGGATCCAGACTTCCACAAAGTGGGCCTTTTTTGCACCCTCTTGCATCGGAAAATGCGACAATTTTTCGAGAACCGTGATTGCACCAAATCTGTTCCAATCTGAAGCCGCTTTAGACTGGTGGGAGGGATTTGGTATATTAACATACAGTAAGGACGGGAAATCAATAAAAAAAAATCTTTTATGTTTCTATAGGAGCCGTACAGCGACAAAAACCCAAATGTATTAACAAGGAAATAAGGCTTAACAATTTGCCTAATAACACAACAGCTAATAACATACAACCAACATTACCTTAATTAAGGCTGATGTCCAGTCTAGATCAAAGCTGGATTTAAAACTCATGGGGCCCTAGGCAAGATACCGGTTTAATGTCCCCCCAGGGGGAGCGGATAGCCGGTGGGAGAAGCAGTGAGAGGAGAAGCAGCTGACTATACACTGATGTGGCTGCTAGAGTCGCTTCAGTCCCTACGTTATATCTCACATGGAGGCGCAGACAATATTGATGAGTCTGCATGTCGGAAATGACAGCTCTTGTCTAGGCCACAAGGGTGATTAACAGTGTTGAATCCCGGGCAGCCACGGGCCCCTGGGGCTCGCCAGGCCCTAGGTGATTGCCTAGATTGCCTTGTGGGTAATCCGGCCCTGCGCTAGATACAAAAATACAGTAGAAATAACGGACAGGGCCACAATACGTACAACATTAAGGAATGGGGGTGGGTAGAGATAGGGAGAATGGTAAGTGTGATAAAGAAGACATATTCAGGGTGGGGTTCCTGGACATAAAAGGATGTATCGGGCAGAATTGTGCTTTTAGGCCCCAAGGGGGTAATTAATGGCCATCGTGTGATTAAAATGTGTGAACTGTGGCTCCTACACTTTAAGGAAAGCCAGATCAGTGTTATGCATAAGGAAATTAATTGAATGCCACATACCATCATTTATTAATGGTAGCCACCACCGAGGGCTTAGATGGGTCTTTGCAATCCTTTGCGTTCTAAAGCTTTGCTGCTGAGCAGATATGAGACCGAGGCTTTGCAGCAGGCTTAGAGAGTTTAGGAAGGGGAGAGAACATCCTAAATTCTGACCGGTCACCACACGGATACAATGGGGTATATTATATTATATATATAGCACAGGAACAGGAATCAGCACAAAGTCTACCACATAATATGATAACGAATCAGCATATAAAATGTAAGGCACATCCATGGGACGTCTTAAGATCGAGGCTCTCTCTACCGGGTGTCTAAGATGCGTCACACGCCACACCATGAAATAGAATATGTAAGTAAGAGTCTTAAACTATCGTAACTCCCAACTATCCCTATATCCACAGGACTGTCCCAATAAGTGGGCCACAAAGGGGCAGGGTTTGTGGGCGGAATTTGGGTGGAACTGGTTTGGTGGTTTATTTTCACCTGCTTATGGGATTCCATATGTTGGGAGCTATGGTAATGTCACAAAGTAAAAAATTTCCCTTACATATTCACATTTTTAAACTGACACAGAAACTACTGTATATTTTGGATGGTGGAGCTCCCAGATCCAAAGCTTTTAAAATATTAGTAATTTTATTGTATATTTCATGTTAATATTACATTACAATTCTGGCAAAAACACAACACGGGGCAGAAAGGTAGACTTATCAAACATTCTACAAAGAATAATTGGTGACGCTGCCTGTAGCAACCTGCTAGATTCTAGCTATCGTTTTGTAGTATATACTAGATAAATAGGCAGCAACTTCCCTTTCCTGTTTTGGAAGTTATCGAGGGGAGGGACTAAGATGAGCTGACGTGACAAATGTTATTATCAAGCCAGCATGATAATGGAGGAGAGACAGGTACAAGTATGTGTTTGATTTAAACAGCTATAGAGACAGAAAGCAAAGAATGTTCTGCCATATGTATTGTAAAATACACCGGGTAGATGCTGTTACAAAATATAAATGACTCTGAAATGCTCTTACTTATTATGCTGAAAAAGGAAGTGACAAACTTTAAATGGACAGGATGTTACATATTTCTTCTCTCCGGGAGGAAGCATTAGATGCCGGTATTGGGGTGTGGCTTAATGAATTGTGTTATTAAGTCCTGCCCAATCTTAGTAATGCTAGGATTTACAGTAATGATAGGCAGGGAGTTATGGCAGTGATTTTTATTAACTTACAGCCTCAATGCTATTGCGGGAAATTCTCCAGCTCTCCTGGGATACCTAAATTTTGGAAGTCTCCCGGATATTCCGACCCATCTAGACTTAATAGCACTGATACTTATCACTAAGATACAGGGCTGAGCTTAGGCATTCTAGGTTACAGTCTACGCGCTCCCTCTTTCTGCACTCCCAACCAAACATCCATACTACCAGGAATTTCCACTCCCTTTAGTTGGAATATCATGTTGCCCCTAGCCATCGGAAGCTTCTCAACTGTCCCGTTTTCCGCAGGACTGTCCCGATTGGTGAGTATTTAAAAAAAAGGGCAGGATTTACTCAATGGGGCTGATCCAGAGCTATGGCCGCCGTAACTAGTTATGGTGGCCGTATTGGTAAGAACGGCAGTTCTGCGCATGGGCCGGGCAGATGTTGCCCATCGTAGTTAGGGAAACCCAATCCTTAGGATTGGGGGTCCCTAACTGTTGCGTAGTTACGGCGATGGGGGATGTTCCTCGCCGTAACTACACAACCGTTATGGAAGGAAGGCGGGGGGATGGTAAGTAAATGAGGGAGGGCGGGTTAGGGCAGTTACGACCCTGTGGCCGGCGTATTTACCTACTGTTACGCCAGCTGAAGTTAAGGTAGCAAAAAAGAAAAAAAGAGAGCACCAGTTGTATATGAACTCAGCTGTGTGGGAGGATATTCTGCTAGACCCTCCTTTATACTACAGAAAAAAGGGTGCACACAAAGGTGCTGAACACAGCTACCGAGTTTCAATGTATTTTTGAAAAAGTATATCTAGATTCCACTATGTTCAATAGGCCGGCAAACAAGTGAGTTTTAAAATGCAAACTCATTTATTCACACACAAACATATATTTAGAAAAACATAAAGACAGGCATAAAATGTTGGTACACATATATAATTATAATACTACTGAGTACTCAGGTTAAATATCTTATATTTTCAAATATATAACTGTTGAGGTTTTTAAGAGTAGATAACCACTAATGTAATGTATCCACTTCTTATTGCTGGTTAATATATTGAGATGAGAGTTTTATCCACTAGGGCAACTATGTTGCAATGCACTTCAAAAAGTCTCTATGAAACAGCAAAAGTAACACATGGGCAGGATGTATGAGATAGCTATAGACAGCCAGTATAGGGCGTTCTCAGTGCCCTTCCAGATTTTTATCCTCCTGTAAGTGCCTTAATTACGATAGGACGCACTCCCATATGATAGTGCTGGAAAAAGTTTCTCCGTATACAGTGCTAGGCAATATAAGGGTGGATCTCACCTATTGAGCTCACATTTATCTCCAGCAGAGAGTACGGTGGATGCCCAGTTGGGGAATACCTTATGCAAGGTTTTTCTTTCCGACACTCCACTTCGTGTGCCTTTGCTGTTAGTCGCGGTCTTGTCGTCAAGATACATTACATTAGTGGTTATCTACTCTTAAAAACCTCAACAGTTATATATTTGAAAATATAAGATATTTAACCTGAGTACTCAGTAGTATTATAATTATATATGTGTACCAACATTTTATGCCTGTCTTTATGTTTTTCTAAATATATGTTTGTGTGTGAATAAATTAGTTTGCATTTTAAAACTCACTTGTTTGCCGGCCTATTGAAGATAGTGAATCTAGATATACTTTTTCAAAAAATACATTGAAACTCGGTAGCTGTGTTCAGCACCTTTTGTGTGCACCCTTTTTTCTGAAGTTAAGGTAGCCTTCAGATGCCGTAACAGTGGGTAATTATGCCGGCCACAGGGGGTGTGTCAGGGGAGTGCTCCAGAGCTACGCTGGCCGTACTTACGGCCAGCGGGCCAGTGTAGCTCTGGATCAACCCCAATGGGTGGAGTTTTGACCAAACTTGGACATCTGTGGGCAGAGCTCGATGGAGTTAGGTGGTAATAGGGGCGGGGCTTATTTTGTCTCATCTTTGGGATTGTTAATGTTGGGAGGCATGACATACAAAATAAAAGTCTGGATCCGGCTCCATGTTATTGAAGACCCTCTTTTGTGAAAGGAAGTGCTGAAATGAGGCACCCAAACCCAAATAATTCTTCACTTAATAATTCAGTGCATAAATGTGTATAGTGCAGGGCTAAAAGGAAAGGGGTCTCCAGGTGGCCAAAGTAAATTTTTATTTCACACACTAAAACGTAAAAACGTGTATTATTGCTCTCTTATTTGATCAAAATGGTAAGATATCCATGCATTCCTATTGTATCCACCTGCATGGACAGACTAGAAGCTTCCTGGGTCTGTAGACAGGTCAGAATGCAGACAGTTGATTATTACGTTAGTATTTATTTGTAACATCTGTAAACTTAAGGTAATTAAGACGGCTTGTAAACAGCTTCTGAAATGTAATATATATGTATTATATATGTAATATTACCATAATACATTTTGACCTGTCGACATTTTGACTGTTGACATAACAACCGGCAAGGATTTATTTTAAGATTGCTGACTCAATTACAGTAAGTTAATATAGATCTCAACCCGGCCACTCTGTTGAAGTTTCACATGCGAGTATCCAAGCACCACGAAAGGGCCGGTTTTACACTTCCACGGTGAAACAAAAGTGGGGCAGGTTGCAGACGCAGGCCTATATGTGGGGGGAGGGGGAGAGGGTTGGTATTACAAGTCACAAAAAATTTAACGGAGAAAAAAAAAACCTTCTCTGAACGTCGCAAATCACCTCCTGCTAGCAGGAAGTACCCGGCAGTAATGACAGGTTATTGGCCAGTGTCTGAAATAATGTTCTCACGATATTTCAGACTGGCTAATAACCTGTCATTAGCGCCGGGTACTTTCTGCTAGCAGGAGGTGATTTGGGACATTCAAAGAAGGTTTTTTTTTTTTACCTAGGCACCTGCGCAGCGGTCCCTGGCTGGCAGGGCATGCTACCATATGCCCTGGCATCCATGGGCAAGCTGATGCTTGTAGTTCTACAAGCATCAGCATGCCCTGTTGGGGCACAAGGTAGGGCAGCGTTAAAAATCCGCACCTCTCATAGGGGCGGATTTTTAATTTCACGATATCGTTAAAAAACCGGCGTATTTTTTACGCAAAAAAATAATTGAATAGGAAAAAAAAATATCGCCCGTAATTTTAAAAAAAATTGCAGAATCGGGCAGACAGTATGGGTGGAGATTTGGTCCGGCGCTAGATCCTCACCTCCAATCCATCACTGTTTTAAGAGGGGATGGAGGGTAATTTTTTATGTACTGTCAAGGGATCCATATTGGATACACAGGACATGGGCACAAATGCGTAGGTTCTCTATATGTGAGATCTGCACATGTGCGAACATGGCGGTAAATGATGCAAAGTAACCCACTGCGACCGCGGGGCATACAACGTGTACACATGGTGGGTTGGGAGAGGTCTTAAAACCGTATTGTATGGGTATGGCTCAACCCCCTATGCACGACCCTCGCCCGTATGGAATATAGGACTGCACTTAGTGTATTTATGTAGCAGATGAGCTCAGGCTTAAGGGGCCTGATTCAGAGGCTGAAAATAAGAACTTAAAGTTACACCTGGGCAAAACCATGTTGATTTCAGGGGAGTCAAATTAATGCTATTTTATGCATGCAGGGAGAATGCTTTGCTGTTACTTATTGCACACAGATACCTGATCAGCTTCACTTTTAAACTGCTAATTAGACTTGAGCTGGGAAACATCACCTTTTAACTATAATACTGTTGCAACAAATGAAATTTGACTCCCCTGAAATCAACATGGTTTAGCCCAGGTGTAACTTTAAGTTCTTATTTTCAATCTCTGAATCAGGGCCAAGGAGTCTGAAAATAAGAGAGGAAAGTTACACCTGGGGAAAACCTTGTTGATTTCAGGGGGAGTCAAGTTAATTGTACACTATGCAGGGATATATTTTTTCTTTTTTTTTTTACTGCACACAGATACTGACCAGCGTTACTATCACTCTGTTATTTAGATTTGGGCTGGGAAATATCACCTCTCAACTCTAATACTGTTTGCAACAGATGAAATATGACTCCCCTGCAATCAACATGGTTTAGCCCAGGAGTAACTTTCCTCTCTTATTTTCAAGCTCCTTCTTAAATCTGAATTGCACCAGAGTTGGGGTCTGGATCCGGCCCTTAGGGTCTGTATGTAATAGTTGTAATGAAAATAAACTAAATTCAAAAGGCTTCCCTACAATAAACAAGACACAAGTAAAATGCATAGAGCTGAAATAAAGCTTTAAAAGCTTCCAAATGTTTTATGAACGCAGCATGACACAAGAATACAAAAGAAAATGCAATTGTATTGCATGGGATTATCTTGCTTTTACAAGCAAGTTTAAGTAATCAGTTGCAATCAGACCATCACTCTGTACAGACAACAAACAAAACTTGTAGCCCAGGATTCCTTGCATGAAAGATACACTACTCAGTGTCTTGTTTCCTGGTATCAGTGATGGCGACTGCTGATCTGAGAGCTGAGCTAAGATGCTCTATTTGCATGGAGATTTACATAGATCCAGTGACACTCACCTGTGGACACAACTTCTGCCAGGTCTGCATTACCAGAACATGGGACCATCATCCAGAGGGGGAATATACCTGTCCACAATGCAGTGAAGAGTTTCAGAAAAGACCTGCACTAAAGAGAAACCAGACACTGTGCAAATTAGCAAAAGCTCTATCACAAACCCTTCAAGAACAGGAGGACTCTGGAATCACCTGCACCTACTGTGACTTTCCTGCCCCTGCTGCTAAATCCTGTATAGAGTGTGAAACCTCTATGTGTGACGATCATCTGAGGAAACATAACCAGTCGGTGGAACATACTTTAATTCCACCATTTACATCACTAACAAAGAGAAGATGCCCCAGCCACAAGAAAGTCCTAAAGTATTACTGCACTAAGGACGCTGCTTGTATCTGTGTGTCCTGCAGACTGGATGGAGAACACATAGGACACAAGGTGGAGTTAATCAATGAGGCCTTTGACGAGAAGAAGAAGAAACTAATGATTGTTCTAGAAAAACTGACCTCAACGAAAGACGAGACTGATAAAAGAGTTCAGTGTTTGCAAAAGCGAAGTAGAGAATTGCAAGATAAAGTGTCAAGTTTATCTGAAAGAACCACTGAGGTCTTTAAAAATATCAAGAAACAGCTAAACGTCCTTGAGAACAGAATCCTGAAGGAACTCTTCAGGCAAGATGAACAGGTTTTAATGCAGATCTCAGATCTGATCCAGCGACTGGAAGTAAAAAAGGATGACCTGTCAAAGAAGATTCATCACATTGAGGAGCTGTGTAACATGTCTGATCCAGTGACTTTCTTACAGAGACAAGAATCAAAGAGGAATGAAACTCAGATGAACACTGACATGGGAAATGATGAGGATACAAAGATACCTGATAAACAGTTCTATGATTTAGATGGTCTGCATGTGGCTCTGATCTCAAAGGAATTGTCCACATTATCTGATATAATCAATGGTCTAAAGAAAGGAATCTATACAGGGGATCCTTCAAACATATTACTGGACATAAATACAGCTGGTAATAAGGTCAATATATCCAATGACCTGAAAACTGTGACTTGGTCTCTAAAACCCAACAATTATTCACAAATTCCAGAGAGATTTCAGATTAATCAGGTTTTAAGCATCCAAACATTTTCCATGGGGCGACATTACTGGGAAGTGGAGGCCAGTGAAACGGGGGACTGGAGGGTGGGGGTGTGTTATCCCAGTATAACTAGAGGAACTAATGGTAGCATTGGGAATAATAATAGGTCATGGTGTTTATATAGGTGTAATAATATGATCTCATTGGCCAATGGCACCAGTTTTAATAAGTATTCAGTCATCCACAATGGTAAGTACATTCACTTACCTTACAATATCTCCTCTAATAGATTCAGGATATGCCTGGACTATGAGGCAGGGCAGCTGTCCTTCTATGAACTGTGCAATCCCATCAAACATTTACACACCTTTACTACTGACTTTACTGAGCCTCTTCATGCTGCATTCTATGTGTGGGAGAAGTTGTGTGGAAATGGTAGTTGGGTGAGAATTGTAAATGAGTAATGATAAGAGTGAAACACAAAGCTGCTACGAACAACTGTGGAAGGTTTATACTGGGACATCTGCATATGTAGTTTTTTTTAAAGAATTTTGAAAGTTTAAGGCTTAAAATCTAAACTATAGTCACTCAGTGGCAAATACGCTCACTGCCTGGGAGAAGAAAAATCTCTTTCTCATTTAGTGTTTACAAATGCTTCCTATTTTTGATTGCTTCTCATACATGATCATGTGATTCAAATAGTCAGAGCTGGCATCAAGATAAGGACTGGCCAGTCTCATGGGCATTTGGAAACAGAGATTGTGAATCTAACCTAAAGTTAATGGGCCTGATCCAGAACTACGCTTTACGCGTGGCGGAGACGTAAATTCACAGAGTTGAACGCACTGCGCATGCGCACCATAGAAAATACGCACATTCACGTAGCGTAATTTTGAACGTATGGGTGATTCACGTATGTCTCACGTAAATACTTACACGTGGGCGTGCCAAATTTACGTTAGTCCAAAATACGTCTGAAATACGTGAAGGAGGCGGGGGGTGGTATTTAAAGTGTACAGTATGGTCGTGCTAAGCTGCATACGTTCACGTAGTCAGTATGTCCGTTAGCGGTCGTACTCTGTTACGTATGAAAAAGTTAAGGTAGAGTTTGGGTGGCGTATCTTGAGAAAATATGTCCGTGCAAGGGGTGTGCCGAGGGGAGTGTAACGAATTTACGCACACGAAAATACGCTCTGCGAATAAACGTACGACAACGTTCTGGATCTACCCCAATGACTATTAGTTCTTTGTAAAATACACGCACACAATAATAATATGTGATGCAGTTAAGTACTTCACAGGAGGATCTTATAGAAAGGCAATAACAACATATTGTATTATAATAGAAACATAACTTCACCATGAAACACTTTATTATCTATTTATTATCTGTTATGTCCTCATTATCTGTTGGGAATAATGGACTGGATCCAGACCTTGTTAAGTGTATGAACTTAGTTACTCAAGGGCTAAACCATGTTGATTTCAGGGGGAGCCAAGTTAATTGTATTCTTTGCATGCAGGGATACATCTTTAAATTGTTTACTGCACACAGATACTGACCAGCTTTACTCAATTTAAATACTGTTTGCAACAGATGAAATATGACATGGTTTAGCCCAGGAGTAACTTTCCTTTCTTAATTTCAAACTCCTTCTTAAGTCTGGATCCAGCCCTTTGTTACTTTGGACCGCATTCATGCTTAAGAAGCAGCTGCCTACTGTCTTTTCCAAAATGACCTTCTACGCATGCATAGTAGTTAATTTATGAAATCTACATGAAATATGACTCCCCTGAAATCAACATGGTTTATCCCTTGAGTAACTAAGTTCATGCACTTAACAAGGTCTGGATCCAGCCCAATATACTTACTGGATATAAGTAAGTCATGTTACAGTGTAAATATTGCTCATAATCTATTATCTTATTACTGTCAGAGTTTGTTATCCTTGTACTGTACTGTACGTGTTTTACCTTGTACTGATGATGCAATATTACACAATGTTCCACAATCCGTGTATCGCTTTTATTTAATGCTTCTGCAAGTCTAAAATCTAAAGTTAGGGTATGAGCATGAGACTCAGCACATGTGCAATAATAATCTGAACAAGAATAATAACAGAATACACAAAATGGAAGTTGCTCAGAACAATTTATAGGTTATTGCAAACAGGTGCATGACAGGACATGTCTGGGAGCAGCAGCTGAGAGGGGTTGTTGTTCCACAGCAGCTATTGTGGAGGCTTAAAGGGGGGCCTCCTAAGGTAAGTTAGCTCTCAATTTAAAAACGGTGGCTTATCATATATTTCCAAATATGTGTAACAGACATTTCTGTGTTTTATGTTACAGATAGGATGGTATAGTCTGTTACTAGGTAATGGCAGTGTTGCTGGACATTCTCTATCCTGTGTGTATGTTACAGATAGAATGGTATAGTCTGTTACTAGGTAATGGCAGTGTTGCTGGACATTCTCTATCCTGTGTGTATGTTACAGATAGAATGGTATAGTGTGTTACTGGATAATGACAGTGTGCTGGACATTCTCTATCCTGTGTGTATGTTACAGACAGAATGGTATA
>WWET01002392.1:101876-119898 GCA_011038615.1 Limnodynastes dumerilii
GCATGCGTAGTAATAGTGCAACGCCATGTACGTAGCGGTTAGGAGCGTAAATTCGCTAAGATCGTAGGTCTGAATCGCTCGCAAGCACTTAAGATCTTAAGTGCTGCGAATCTTTAAGATCTTAAGGATTTGCATGGAAATGGGCGGGGGGAGGCAGGGAAATGAGGGAAAGTGGGCGCGGGCTGACACTTAGGATCTTAAATGAACGCTACCACGTCACTTAAGATCCCAAATGACAGCGTAGAGTTAGGGCTAGTCAATGGTGGTCTAAGTTTAAGATCCACCGCTGTTTGCAAGGGGAGTGACTGTTTATGCAGTGGGCTGGAACCTGCTAAGATCTTAAAATTAGATGCGTATATTTGCGATCTTTTCGCAATCACATCTCTGAATCAGCCCCAGAATATCTCCGGTGTTTGGAAACCTCTGAAAAACAAACTGCACAACTGACTGCAATATCTGAAAGAACCATAGCTGACATTTAGAGCTTTTAATGTGAAGTACATGGTGTCTATTTTCGTACTAACCCAGCTTTGCTCGGTGGCCCCGGTCATTATGTTACAGTTGACAAGTCTTGTTTAAAGTCATAAAATAAAGCGCCATGGCAGAATATGGGTGAGACAAGTACTGAAACCCTCCTTCCTATTATTCAGCGTGCGGTGCCCCCAGGCAGGGCTGTAACGAGGGTCCGGATTCACAGTTACGTAGTTTTCGTTTTACGTACGTTGCTTTAAGAATTGAGCTACTACGCATGCGTAGCTTATTTATGCTGTCTACATGCTATTTCTGTACGTAGATTGCGTAAGCGCAGTCTACGTACAGAAAGGTTACGTGGATAGTGTAAATACGCATGCGCAGTAGCTCAGTTCTTAAAACAACGTACGTAACATGAAAACTACGTAACTGTGAATCCGGACCTAGGAGAGGGAGATAGGGGCGGTCGATCAGGGCGCAAAGTAGAAACGGGATGGCAATTAGTTCCTTTTAAGGTTAAACTGGTTAGTAATTCAGGGTTGGGGGACGCCATTTTCTCTTTTTGCACCTGGCGCAAAAATTTCTAGCTACGGCTTTGCCCCCAGGTTCCACGATGCACAGTGATTCCTGGGCTGCCTGTAGCAATATTCAGCCGACACTGAATCTGAGTCATGAACGTGTCAATCACAGTCACCCAAGGTTATTATTCATTTCACACATGCAACATAAAGGGCCTGATTCCATTCACCGTAATGCTTTTTCGCGAATTAGCATTGCAGATTTTACTTACTGTAATAGACGGGAATAGGCGCTCTTCGTCCTTATTTCCATCTTTGCGGTTAGTTGAATTTGGCCCATAGAGTATTCACGTGGAGAGATCGGTTCTGCAGAGACGTTTAACACTCTGCTTCTGCTATTATAGAGCAGTTTCCTGGTCAGGATTATGCAGTATGATTATTTTTATATTTGTTTTATGTTTATATTTATATTTATAAAGAAATTCTTATCATTTAACATATTGGCAGGGGACATTTGCTTCATTTGTGTTAACAACACGGTTTGTGTCAAGGGAAGATTATACCCAAGGGGGACATAATCTTCACTTGATCCAGGAATTCTCCTCACCCTCAGGTCGCCGCTGCGAACGGCCCTTTTTCGAAAGTGTAGATCTCTCATGGCCAGTTCCGAACTGGCTGGGAAATTGATTACTTACCCTCCCCTTCCATTTCCTTATCCCTCCCCTTTTTTTACCGATAGAATGAAATCTTCTGGTTTTTTCAGTGTGTAGTGTGTCTATTATATAGTAGAACTGCATGCTGGGAAGATGAAGAAGGTTTCAGCAGGGGATCATTTCAGCATGTTCTGTGCACACATCAGGTACACAATCTTTTGCAAAAAACAGCAATGACTTCCCCTGCAATCAACTTGGTTTTTCCCAGGTGCAACTTTCCTCTCTTATTTTCAAACATTGAATCTAGTCCCAAAACTTTCCAGTGTGCACCCAGGAGCATAGGTCTCCATATCGAACGCCCCCCTATTTCGATAGGGCCGTTCGCTCCCAGCCAGTTCCGAACTGGCTGGGCTATCTATTGCTTATGCCTCGATGAGACATAGCAATCAATCCCCGGAACACCGAACACGGTGCTCTGAAAGGTAAGGCAAAAACTACCCCCAACCCTTCCCCTAATTCTAACCCTAACCCACCCCTTCCATTACCCTAACCTAACCCAACCCCTTCCCTTCCATTACCCTAACAAACCCCTTCCCTTCCATTACCCTAACCCTCCCCTTTCAATACCCTAACACTCCCTTCCTTTCAGCCTAACGCTAAGACTTTCTTCCCCACAGCATCTAAGACTTCCCAGACAGTGTTGCTTACTTCTATGATCGGTCACCTCTTCGGTGCGGCAAGTCTGCAGCGGGGGCAACAGGTCTGTGACGGCGTTTCCAAGGAATAAATAAGTAAATATGAGGATTGGCATAGTTACCCATTCTTAATTTATTTTTCTTAAATTGTGGTATTTTCCAAACTGAAGATCTCTGAGTTCTCCCTGTGTGATCTTAAATCCCTCCCTGTTGTGCCCACTATCCACCTCACTATCAGCGCACACTGGAAGTGTCTCAAGATCGGAACCCTGGAACGGGGGATTTGTGTTCCAATTACGCCCCATACACAAAAGGGGTTATTAGCGATGTGACAGTTGGAATACTCCCACATTGAGGAAGTCCGGTGTTTTTTTTATTAAGATGTTAAGTTTCATAATCTTGAATTTGTTTCCAGAAGTAAATTTTATAACAGCCTTGAAAGGGTTAACCCCTCCGTGTGAAGGGAGGATTCTTTCTTGGCATATTCAGGGAATGGGACATAAAGACAGTGCAAGTACGATCCCTTACTTACGTGTCCAGATTCCTACCTTAAATATTACAACCAGGGGCGTTTTAAGAAGTGAGGGGGCCCGTGTGCAGGATTTGCACATGGGCCCCCCCTTCCCTTACCTAAGACAGGACTGTCCAGATTCGCGGGCCGAATGGGGGGCGGGGCGTAATGTCGATGTAAGCCCCGCCCCCTTTTCAACCCGCAAATCGGGACAGTTCCACCTCAGGGGAAGGGGGACTAATTTGGTATCTATTTCTTCCCTCCAGAAGATATTAGAGGGAAGAAATAGATGATGAATGGCCCCCCTTCCCCTGCCAACCCAGGGTGCAGGATGCATGCCACAGGGCCCCCTGTTCTGAGGGGCCCGTGTGCACTGCACACCCTGCACCCATTATAGATACGCCAATGATTACAACTAGGTTTGCAGCTGCAGACATGGTCGTAGCGGGACTTTTCCCGCCCCGTAGCCTTCATTTAAATAGCTATCCCCGTCTATATGGCGGGGATAGAGCCATCGTTAGGAAAGGGTCTGCCCCTTCTCCGTCTGTGTCATACATAACTTTGTTACGTATGATAGTACTTACGCTAAGGGAACATCTGCCGCACTCATGCGCAGATGTTCCCTGACACTGAATTTACACAAGTTGCTTGCTTAAATTCACTGTCGTACCTAGCTCTGGATCTACCCCAATGTTTTCAGCAATGTTTCTGTCTCTGAGACACCATTTCACTGTAACAGCAAATGAACTGGAAACAGAGAAACAAATATATTCAGAATAAGAATAATTTATTAGGAAATAGTTTCAGAGCCTTTCAGAGTAAATGCCAGTATCACTCACTTGAAGAATGTAGCACCCTCTCTGTAGCACCCTCTGGTGGTGATAAGCAGGAAAACAGAAGCCTATGTTGGAGGATGTTATGCAGTACACTGAGGACCTCTAGTGGATTATTTTGAAATAACACTTAGTTTTTTTGTGACAGAAAAATGAGTGGGATTGGGGTTAAGGACCGAATCCAGACTTCTGCTGGTGCTGCGTTGGATGCTCCTTGCTCCAGCCTTCTTTGTGAATGAGGAGAGTCCACTAGCGATAGGAAAATGCCCCCTTTTCACAAGTCTAGCTCTGGTTTGGCATATTTTCATACCGTGTGACAGCTTTGTAGAAACAGGTATATACAGTGATAGTGGTGAAATGTTTTATATGCTCCTTGGATCACTCTATTTGGCCTAGTTTTATAGGTTAAAGCTGTGAATGAAATGAGAGGAGCTTAATAAAATAGGATTTTGAATGAAAATTGGAGCTATCACAGGGCTGCCGACTTTCTATCTCTTCCCTCCAAGACATCTGGTATGGTGCGGGCCTTAATAATGTAATTTATACAAAACTGTCCATTAAGCCCCACCCCCTGTCCAGCGTTACTGTAATTCATAGTGTTCCAGGGGTGGGCGGGGCTTAATGATGAAAATTATGTAATCAAGTCCCGCCCATCACTAGTAACACCAGGGATTACTATAATGAGAGGCAGGGGGCCTCTCATGTGGGAGATTTATTGGCTCTCCTGGGATACCTACCCGAATATTGAGAGTTCCCCGGATATTCCGGGAGAGTGGGCAACCCTGAGCTATCCTTGCCATCAGACTATCAGACACCAACCCTCTCATTCCCCTATCATTCCCCTGTCACCAGGGGTGGATCTATAATTTTGTTTTAGAAGGGGGCGGCTTATTGACCAGTTTGAACCACTCCCCCTTTTTTGACCCCTCCCGTTTGTTGTTGACCCCTCCCCCTATCCTTTTAACCCCTCCCCCCATGCACCATCTTCTCATACTTACTACAGTTCTCTCCTCTACATTGTGAAAAAGAAATTTATAGTCCCCAATGTATTTAACCAAAGTCAAACAGGGCGCTTTCTCCTCTTGCAAAAACTGGATGTAAATATCTTTCCTTTCTTGTACACTATTTCAAATTTGCCTCAATCCCCAGATAGGAATCATAGATACATACAAAGAAAAATAGAAAAAAAACGAATTAAAAAATGTACAATTTATTTTCTGACACTATTTAAAACCACAAGTATTTCACCTTAAATAACATACATAATATGGCCTTAAATAACATAGACAATATGGAAATGACCACTAGGGGTCAGCGTACCCTGTATTGCAGAGGATCAAGATGTTAAATCAGTGCTGTACGGAACCTCAGCTCAAACAGGAGACGCAGAATCCCATCAAACACCGACAGACATATAAGTATATAAAACAGCTCCCCTACTAACCACTGACGCGTTTCAGCTGTATTATTCCACAGCCTTTATCAAGGTGCACGAGGGGAACAAGTGAGAGTGGGGTTTTTAAATCCCACCCTTCGATTTCATTGGAGCAACAATACAGCTGCCTCGTTATAATCAACAACGTTACAATTTATAAAAAAAGAATTTAACCGTTACAATTTATAAAAACAAAGAATTTAACAAATACAAACATAGTAATTCCACATGATTCCTATGTACATTGATACCAACAAATAGAATTTACACTCCTCTCAAAAGCGCTTCTTTTACCATCAGAGAATAATGAACACAGCTGTTTTAAAAACCACACTTAGTTTGTTATAG
Source organism: Limnodynastes dumerilii (assembly GCA_011038615.1). Classification (NCBI taxonomy): domain Eukaryota; kingdom Metazoa; phylum Chordata; class Amphibia; order Anura; family Limnodynastidae; genus Limnodynastes; species Limnodynastes dumerilii. The sequence goes on from WWET01002392.1 coordinate 107,341, forward strand.
GTGGTACACAAATTACTCAAACTTTTCTTAACTTTTCAAGAACCTATGTCCTTTTAACCCTCTTAAAATACCATATATCTATTTGACTCTATATAGCAATTATGCACAAAAATGTTTTTAAATCTTAAAGGGGAAGTGCACCAAATAATTTTAAAGGGACAAACGCTCCAGAATGGTGCAGTTATATTGTAAACATGAAAAAATCTGATTTCATTGATGTACCTAAACTAACAATCCCTTACCATTTTGGGCCATATATAATATATGTCTTTCAAAACTTCCTCCTCTACTCTCCTCTACATTCCCTTCTCCTGTTATCTATTGCCCCCTCTCCCCACTGCTCCCTCTAAACACCCCACTGCCACCCCATCCGGTACACAGCTTCAGGGGAAAATGAAAGTGTATTGCGCTCTCTATTGTGGCCGGTACACGGTAGTGGTGGTGTTTAGAATAATTGGTGTAGGCAAGGGCCGATTTTGAGAGGGGCCACACCTTCCCTATATGTGCCTGCGTTACCAAGAGCAGGGATTTCAAACATGCAACCTGCATGTCTCAGTGATGCAGATGCGCAGATTTACGCATGCCGCGTTCATAGATAGGTTGTCGTTATTTAGTCTGGATCACTGTAATTACATGCATATATCTTCTGCGCATAAGCGGTGCAAAGGTACGCAGAGATCGGCCACGTCATCAGGTGTCTATTACAGACCAGGGAATTCTGCTGGTTTACTAGTATAGGATCCACTAATGAATTCAGTCAGGAGAGATGCAGTCTGCAGTCAGGACATCGGGCCTGATCCAGAGCTACGAAATTGGCCGATTTCGTGCGAGCGTACGACGTTTTTTTGCGTATTTTCGTACGAAAATTCGCACCGCGCATGCCCAGTATGACCGCTTCCTGTCGGCTGGACGACATGAGCGTATAGCGTTCGTATCGTGTGCGAATTTTTCGCTCGAGGGGCGTGTGCGTTCAGTACGACGGTCGCCTGGGCGCTCGTTTTACTATAGGGAGGCGGGGATAGCCATTTAAATTGTACAGTATGGGCGTGCTAAGGCCTTACGCTGTGCGTATTATGTCCCGTACGCTTTGCGTATTATGTGCGAAAATTCGTACGGCCGACGGTAGTACCCAGTGTAGGGTATAGCCGCCGTAAGCAGGTACTTTACTATGGGAGTGTTAGGGGCGTGCATGTTTATACGCACGGGCGAACATACGCATTCGCCCGCCGTGCGAATTTTCGTAGCTCTGGATCAGGCCCATCATTCTATTCATTACATTGTACTTCAGATAAATTATTCTGAATCACAGACGATATTCACACATACATAGGCCTATGCTGGATGTTGCAGCAATGTATTTATTCATCCATTTATCCCCCAAATGTCTGCAGAATCCTGTGAAAACCCAAACGATAAAACTTATGACATTTCTAGGAGTTTCAGTTCTGATTATAACATAATTATAGTCTTACTTCAGCTCTAAATGGGATCGTTTTGAAAGGCTCAGAACAATCCATATTTTATGCAACTTGGTCATTAGCAAAAGTGCTGTAATCCTAATGTCCACTCAACAGTCTGATACATATATTGCAGCACCTTGAAGCCTGTACTGTAGTTGGAAGTTGGACATAAGGCAGGGTTGCTGACTCTCCCGGAATGTCCGGGAGACTCACGAAATTTGGGCAGTTCTCCCGCTATCCCTGAAGAGCCGGCAAATCTCCCGCAAGCCCCACTTATCACTATCTATTGTAATCCTTAGAGATAATAGGATAAATCACCTTAGTGTTTCAATTTGAAAAGATTAAATTATCAAGTGAGCAGAGAAGAGTACAACAAAAATGCTTTATTATTATCATTTAAAATAGTGATATGTTAAAAGGTGCAAAATAACAAGCCATCTCACGTGCAATAATTCTCCATAAGCTGTATAATGCAGGGTGGAGAACCAAATGTTGCCACACAAGGATTAGTAGGATTAGTGCATCGGTGATAGCGGTTCTAGGGGCTATTCTTTAGCTCCGCACTCTCTTTACACTGTAATCTGCATATTCGCACAGCACGGCAGCACCTCTAACCTTAGGAGTTTTTCCTTGTGTAGCGGATCTTGTGCAATTAGTCCTTTATCTCTCTGTAACCGACTTCCCTCTTACGTCTCTTTTTACCTAAAATACTCCAGGGGGTCTTTAAAGACCACCCGGAGGCAATCTACGTACTGGACTGGTGCGTAGATTGCGTAGAGGACCTGCTACACATGCGCAGTAGGCCCTTTACTAAAGATACGCACTTAAGAAGCGACTGCTTCTTAGATGTGGATCTGACCCTCTATCTCTAAAAGAAAGAACGTTATACAATGTGTTCTATATACACAATGATGATCTGAGGAACATAAAAAATAAGACAAAATCTGTTTATGTAAATAGAGTAGAAAATGGCGCTGTCACCGAGGAGAAGGCGTTTAGCAATCACAGAGCCATCTATGAGCAGGAGGAGACATGTGACATCCCACCGTCACATCTGCTGGGGGTGATTCAGGGGATTTTAATGATCGCTCATTTGCATTTGTTGACCTTTTTGCTGTCCTGCTGAGAGGTACATTGACGGCCAACAGTCAATATTTACAGATATATATACAGAGACAGGGACAGGGACAGGGACAGAGACAGAGACAGGGAGAGAGACAGGGACAGAGACAGAGACAGGGAGAGAGACAGGGAGAGAGACAGAGACAGGGAGAGAGACAGAGACAGAGACAGAGACAGGGACAGCGACAGGGAGAGAGACAGAGACAGGAGAGACAGGGAGAGGGACAGAGACAGGGAGAGAGACAGGGAGAGAGACAGAGACAGAGACAGGGAGAGAGACAGAGACAGGGATGGATCAGAGTTAGAAGCAACAGTGGAAACAAAAAAAAAGTATTAAGGCAGGATTCACAATCGCGGACATATTACATATACATCCTTAAATTACTGATAATAGCTATTACGCATGCAAAGTAACAATTTTATGTAATCTACGTATCGTTTTGTTACGTAGATTGCGTATATGCGTCTTAAAGACTATGCATGCGTTGCAGCTATTATCGGTAGTTTAAGGACGTATGTGTAATACGTCCGCAGTTGTGAATCCGGGCCTAAACCTGCAAATGGACAAATCATCTTGCAAAGTAAGGAGTCAAAAAGAAATCTGTATTTGATTGCACGCAGCAAAAACACACCAGCTCCCCCGGAATATTGCGGAGACTTCCAAAATTCAGACAACACTCCCGGATCGCTGAAGTGGGGGCAAATCACCTGCTTACAGTGGGGTGTCCATATCATTAATCACAGCATTGTAAGAGAGAGATGATGGGGCCTAATGAGAAAATGTTATACAAATTGTCTCATTATGGCTCCGTCCCTTAAATCACCATATACATCATTAATCATCACTGGGTCATGCAGGTAGAATACTTTGCTTTGGCTTATTGCACACAGATACAGACCAGCGTTACTTTTATACAGTTACAGGACTATATTCACACCTGAAGCTGATGTTTCTTAGGTGTGTATTATTCCGTACAGAGTCACTGTGCAGGTGTAGTCATATATAGAGTGCACAGTTTGTGTAGGGGGTTCCGTACGGATAGTAACTATGTGCGGCCTTGTCGTTTTTAAGGTAAGAGGGAGTGTGACGGGGGTTAGTTCTGTAGAGTGGGTGGGGGAGGGATGTAAATGAGGCTGGGAGGGAGGGCTGGGGAATCTCCTCCTTACGAGGGAAAATACGCACGGATAGTTAAGGGTGCCCTATGGCATTAGTAAGTGCCATCAGACACATAAAAACGGGAGCGGGGAATTATGTGTGAATCTGGTCTACAGTATTTAGACTCGGGCAGGGAAACATCACCTCTCAACTCTAATACTGTTTGCAACAGATGAATTTTGCCTCCCCTGCAGTCACCATGGTTCAGCCCGGATGTAACTTTCCATCTGCGTTTCTCTTATTTCCAATGTCTAGATTGGGTCCTGTGTCACTTGAAGATTGTTAGAGAGACAGAGACAGGGAGAGAGACAGGGAGAGAGACAGAGACAGAGACAGGGAGAGAGACAGAGACAGGGATGGATCAGAGTTAGAAGCAACAGTGGAAACAAAAAAAAAGTATTAAGGCAGGATTCACAATCGCGGACATATTACATATACATCCTTAAATTACTGATAATAGCTATTACGCATGCAAAGTAACAATTTTATGTAATCTACGTATCGTTTTGTTACGTAGATTGCGTCTATGCGTCTTAAAGACTATGCATGCGTTGCAGCTATTATCGGTAATTTAAGGACGTATGTGTAATATGTCCGCGGTTGTGAATCCGGGCCTAAACCTGCAAATGGACAAATCATCTTGCAAAGTAAGGAGTCAAAAAGAAATCTGTATTTGATTGCACGCAGCAAAAACACACCAGCTCCCCCGGAATATTGCGGAGACTTCCAAAATTCAGACAACACTCCCGGATCGCTGAAGTGGGGGCAAATCACCTGCTTACAGTGGGGTGTCCATATCATTAATCACAGCATTGTAAGAGAGAGATGATGGGGCCTAATGAGAAAATGTTATACAAATTGTCTCATTATGGCTCCGTCCCTTAAATCACCATATACATCATTAATCATCACTGGGTCATGCAGGTAGAATACTTTGCTTTGGCTTATTGCACACAGATACAGACCAGCGTTACTTTTATACAGTTACAGGACCATATTCACACCTGAAGCTGATGTTTCTTAGGTGTGTATTATTCCGTACAGAGTCACTGTGCAGGTGTAGTCATATATAGAGTGCACAGTTTGTGTAGGGGGTTCCGTACGGATAGTAACTATGTGCGGCCTTGTCGTTTTTAAGGTAAGAGGGAGTGTGACGGGGGTTAGTTCTGTAGAGTGGGTGGGGGAGGGATGTAAATGATGCTGGGAGGGAGGGCTGGGGAATCTCCTCCTTACGAGGGAAAATACGCACGGATAGTTCAGGGTGCCCTGTGGCATTAGTAAGTGCCATCAGACACATAAAAACGGGAGCGGGGAATTATGTGTAAATCTGGTCTACAGTATTTAGACTCGGGCCGGGAAACATCACCTCTCAACTCTAATACTGTTTGCAACAGATGAATTTTGCCTCCCCTGCAATCACCATGGTTCAGCCCGGATGTAACTTTCCATCTGCGTTTCTCTTACTTCCAATGTCTAGATTCGGTCCTGTGTCACTTGAACATTGTTAGAATCTCTCAGACTCTTTGTTGATTGGAAAAAGTAGAAAAAGTAAAAATAACCTTTAGTGTGTTCAGAGCTGTTATTCATTCCCAAAAACAGTAAAAAAAAATAAGTCTTTTTCTGAAGATAATTAGCCCTTTAAGTGTTTTTTTTTATTTTTTGTTCTTTTTAGCAGCCGTTTATTTGTGGTTTCTGAGCGTGTTCCGGGAAAGCATTCTACCTCTGTACACTATACATAGCAGAGCACAGTCACACAGACATTACAGGTAGTGCTGCAGCGTGAAAAGTCACGTTTGTGTTGTGTTTCACACTCAGACAGCTGGAGCTCAGATTCCACCCCCCCAGGCATGAAAAACTTCTAGCTCTCAATCTAAAACCCACCCCCTGCAGCACATGCTGTGTACCCTGGAATGTCAGGATTTACATGTACAACTGTGTACTGCACATGGAAAAAGCAGCACATTGCAAGTGTTCAACAACTTTTATTGCGAATAGAATTTCTTGCAGGATTTTCAGTGGAAATTTATCTGGGCCTTTTTCCAAAAATGTCTTTCTATAAGGAATTTTATTATTATTATTATTATTATTATTATTATTATTATTGCTTATTTATACAGCGTCACCAATTGTCTGCAGCACTTTACAGAGAACATTAGACATTCACATCAGTCCCTGTCCCTATTGAAGCTACACACTAAGGTCCCTCACACATACATACTGTACACACACAAACAGACTAGGGTTAATTTAGTCAGCAGCTAATAAACCTACCAGTTTTTTTTGGCATCTGGGAGGAAACCCACACAGTCACGGGGAGAACATACAAACTCCAGATAAGGCCTAGTCCGGGAATTGAAGTTATGAGACCCAAGTGCTACTCATTGAGCCACTTTGCTGCCCTGGAATAAGTCTCTTATTGAAGGATTATGGTGACTGAGATAAGTTTTATTAAGCACCAGTAAATGTTACCTCCGAAATTTCTAGATTGCAGACTTCAAAACAAAATTACTACCGTGCGGAAATAAGTTACATAAGATAGTAAGTGCACACAAGGGGCAGACCCTTAATTTACAATGGTCGTATCCCCATCATACAGGAGGGGATAGCCATATAAACGAGGGGGCGGGGGCAGGGAAACAACCTAGTCGTAAAAACTTAAGATAGGAATCTGGACACGTAAGGGTGCGTGTACCTACGGAAAGTTTTCTACTCTCCCGTAATATCCGGGAGACTCAAAATTTGGTCATTTCTCCCGGCATCCTGGAAGAGTCTGCAAATCACAGCCTAAAGTTCTGCCCCCCAATCTAACAACACTACCATTCATAGTGTTACAAGAGACTGGGCGGGACCTGATAACGCAATTAGCATCATCAAGCCCCACCCCCACCCTTAGTAATACTATGTAAACGGCCATTGATGGTCAGGGGTCAGAGCTTCGGGACGTAATTTGCATAAATTGCGTCTCCAAGCTTCTCCCTATATTTGTAGCTCTGCCTAAAACTATTAACTCCTCAGTCCTCAACCCCACATATATCATTCAGTTAATTTCCCAAACATGTAAATACAGTCACTTGAGCTGCTGTGACATCACTGGCCCAGCAAATGAATCAACCAATCCAAACAGTGCATTTCTGCAAAGTTGACTCAGTTCAGCTACAGAAGCACCATAGCACCATCCTCTTGACAGGCATCTGAGCAGCTTAAATGGACATGCTGCTTGGTATCTATTAGTTAAGATTAAACCCTTCTGTTAATAATATATAATATCTCATACAGTGGCACGCCAGGTGTTGTAAAACTACAAGTCCCATCACACTTAGCTAGGTATCAGATATGCCTATTCTGCTGGAGCATGCTGGGAGTTGTAGTTGCAGTACAAACGGACTGTCGAGGGTTGCCTTTGTATGATGTATAACATATATAACATGTTCTTATTAGTATCCTTTTGAAAATCTAAACAGTAAGCTACTGCATGTGTTTTAAAGGCTTAGTAATTAACTTAAAACCACGGTTTCAATAACCTTTTTACTCATTTATTGTGTTAACAGAAGATAACTCGGCCAGTCTATGCTTAAATCTGTTTAAACCACCTGATTAAAGGTCACAGATTGTTGGTAACTCTGACACCCAGTAGATGGAGCAACCAAACCTCACTACAACATGGTTGCCTACTTTTGAAAAATCATTTCAGGGAGAAAAGTAAAAAGCATAGGGGCGGTCCCTGCGTTGCCAGGGGTGCCCCCTGCGTCACCAGGGGGAGGTCCCTGCTTCGCTCTTGCCGTCATTACGTTACACAGCACTGTCCGCGTGCTATTAGTAGAACCATCGGGATCCACACGTCTGCCAATTCCCGTTTGATACGGGTAACATCACTCAGCTTGTATTCCGGTCCACGATACCGCTCTACAAATCACCCGACGGTCTCATATCCAAGCTTATACTCCGGTCACCGATACCGCTCTACAAATCACCCGACGGTCTCATATCCAACTTGTACTCCGGCCAGCGATACCACTCTTCAAATCACCCGACGGTCTCATATCCAAGGGACACGTGAGTTCTTCCAGTGCAATTGACGGCACTGTTTATTACAACGTATCTCCCTCCCTGCATGCTCAAATCTATTGGGCCACAGTCTCCATAGGCTCCATATTGTACAGACTTTTTGAATTTTTATGCCTAAATCCATGGCCTCGCTATATTTAGAGGCAACACTCTGTCTCCAGCGGTCTTATTGTAGTGACTTTGAGTGAAGACATAAGACACATTTGTCTCAATTCATTCACATTAAGTATAACTTATATAACTGTGCAATTGTTACCATTACCACTCTGCTGCATTATATTATATTGTTTTACCATTTCAGTTTTTCTAATTGTGTTTTTTGGTCTTAATAAATATATTTTGTATTTTTAGTATACCTGTCGAATCCACTGTTATTTTCTAGCGCATCACCCTTTTTTTTCCTTTATATATCTCTTTTTCACAGATTGGCAGTTACTGTGTGGTAGATAGCGCTCTGAACATAACTCCCCCCCTATTTTTCTTTCACACCAGCCCACCAAGCTCGAGTTAGATTTCTTTTCTTTATAGATACTGTACATATACTCTACCCACACATTACACCCCCACTGTGCCCACATAATATTACCATTACACTCAACCCCAACATTCTATAACCACACATTACCCCCCACCCCTACATGCTAATAACCTCACATTAGCCCCACCTCCCATGCTATAACCTTACATTACCCCCCTTGCATACTATAATTACATATTACCCCCCCTAACAAACTATAATTACACATTACCTCCCCACACACACACACACACACACACACACTTACTATAACTTCACATTACCACCCCTCATACTTTAACCCCCAAAAAGCTTTGATAAGTCTCTTACCTGTTTTGTCTTCTACCTCACCCTCTGTCCTCTGCGGCGCCTCTTCTTCTGTATGACGCTGACGTCAGCGTCACGCAGCGTCAGCAGTACACAAACACAGCGCCCGGACCGTTGCGTCCAGGCTCTGTGTATGTGTTGCCATAGTCGGGCACTGTGTATGTGACAAGACAGTGTCCGGGCATAATACTATTCCCGGACATTGTATTGTCTCCGGGAGAAAAGGGTCCTCTCCCGGGAGTCCGGGAGATCTCCCAGGATTCCGGGAGTCGGCAACCATGCACTACAATTTGGTGGTATATTCCTACCCAGAGCATTAGTACATTGATACCGATGGGGTCCCCAAAACAATAAGACAGTAACACTTGAGGCTAGATTTGCTGAGCTGCAGGAAAGGAAAAGTGGAGATGTTGCTATAGCAACCAATCAGATTCTAGATCTCATTTTCCTTTTACAGACTAGAGAATGTCAGCTAGAATCTGATTGGATGCTGTGGGCAACATCTCTACTTTTCCATTCCCTTAGTAAATCTGGCCATTGGGGTCCATACATAGAGAAAGTGCCACAATGCTACACACAAGCCTGGAGCCTGGATTTTACAATATTCAGGAACCTGATCTAGGGCCAGATTTACTAAGCTGCGGGTTTGGAAAAGTGGAGATGTTGCCCATAGCAACCAATCAGACTCTTCTCTCACTTTCCTATTACATACTAGAGAATGACAGCTAAAATCTGATTGGTTGCTATTGGCAACATCTCCACTTTTTCAAACCCGCAGTTTAGTAAATTCGGCACCTAGGGTTTGAAAATAAGAGCGAAAACAGGTGGAAAGTTACAGTTGGGAAAAACCATGTTGATTGCAGGGGAGGAAAATTTCTTCTGTTGCAAACAGTATTAGAGTTGAGAGGTGATGTTTCCCAGCCCAAGTATAAATAACAGTGTGATAGTAACGCTGGTCAGTATCTGTGTGCAGTAAGCAAAAGCAAAGTATTCTCCCTGCATGCATAGAATAAAATTAATTTGCCTCCCCTGGAAATTCTAAATGGTTTCTCCTGGTGTAAATTTCTACTTGATTTTCTCTTAACTTCAAGCAAGGAGCTGGTGACATCACAATGCCTCACTGATATCACTAGTTCTAAGTGAACTCACTGACTGCAGTCACATAAACACTTTAAAACACTTTTGTTATGATGACTTACCTTTGTATGTTACATAAAGGGAAGTAGCTGCAATTTCCCACTCTTCATTGATACATTGATACAGATATTGGACATTGCAATTATTTGGTTTAAGGAATTTTATTCCCATGCAAATAAATTTTAGATGAAAATAGCCATATAAAAAGTCATTGCATCAATGGGCTGTTACAACATGGTCAAGGAGGCAGACCTACTAAATCTTCTAGAAAGGAAAAGGGTAGGTTTTGTCCATAGCAGACCCTTCCACATGACCCCTTCCATTAGGTACACTATACTCCGCTCCTGAGCTTCCAACTGTCACTCATCTGGTTTTAATGAATTAACTGATATTTGAAAAACATTCTTCTCTTCAACAAAGGTGGTTACCATAGTAACTGACAGTTGGAAGTTCAGGACCAGAGCATTTTGTACCTAATGGCATGGGTCATGTTTGGAGGGTCTGCGCATAGCAACCAGCCACATTCTATCCAACATTCTAGAATGTACTAGGCTCTAGAATGTTGACTAAAATGTGGTAGGTTGCTATGGGCAACACCTCCACTTTCCTTCTTAGAAACTTTAATAAAAGTAAGCCAATTTATTTTCCTTAAAATTGTGGATGAAACCAAAATGTCATGGATTAAAAGCCATTAACCTCTAAGAGTTCATCGAGATATTCCACAACATTGCCCTCGTCATCGTCTGCGAGATTTTGTAAGGAGTACTCATACAGTTCCTTCTGCTTGGTAGTAATGTTATAGTAAAGAGCGGCTTCCGGCCTGGGCTTAAAGTTCTCCTCTGAAAGGCCCCACTTCTCCATGTGGTACTTGTAATAGACCAGGTTTTGTTTCATGACGTCGTCATCAGGGTCAAAGAGCAGGTAGCTGGCCACGCAAGGTGCGGCGTTTCGAACGTCGTTGAGCTTGTAATAAGCGAATTGCAGATAGTGGTACATGGTAGCCACAAATTTCTCCACCACGTATCCCCCAATGATAGGGGTGAGCGCGCTCTCGCAGTTCAATTTGCATTTGAGAACCTCGATGTAGTGATCGGCCACTGACGGGTAGAAGTCTTTGAATTCTCTAATCTCTCTGGACCCTTCGCAGGCAGCAGTACATTCTTGAAAGGTCTTAAAGAAATCGGGTAGAGCCATCTCCATATCGGAAATGGAGGTTCTCCAGTTTTCTCCATTGTAGGCCCTCACGGCTCTAATGAACAGACTCTCATAGGTCTTTGTTTCTAAATCTTGGATGTGGGCCTCAGATTCCGGCATGCTCTTGTAATACGCCATGTTCCTCTTCATCATTTCATCGTCCGGGTGCAGCAGAAGGAAAGTGTGAGCCGCTGCTATGGCCTTGGGCAAGTTATTGGTCTTAAAGTAGGCGTACTGCAAGAACTTGTAGGGTTCCCGAACCCGAAACTCTTCTATGGTCTCTCTGCTGGGCTGGGACTGACGGAACGCAGGAAGACCCTGCTTGCATCGTTTGAGGCATCGAGCCCTCATCATAACATCCCCAAAAACCTTCAGCTCAGGGAAGCCACTAAACCGCCTGACTTGAACAGTTATATTTTTACCGCCGGCACCATCCACCGGGGGATTGTCATCGATTTGTGCGGTGCTGCAGTTGAGGTTACAGAAAGCCTCACTGTCCCTTAGAAGCCTGTACAACCTCAGGCTTATCTCTAGGTAATGAACAGATTCTGGCCAGTTCTCATTGGTGTACTGGTCTAGCGCATACTTGTAGGCAGACTCCAGGGGCATCAGCTCCTCTCGGGGGTAACTCCTGAAGCTGTAACGCTCATATTGAGCATTGACCGAGTGGCAGAGGAACAGTACGAGGGTGCAGGAAAGTGTCTGCAGCATGGTGATGTCAGATGGAAACCAGGGCACTTAATCTGGGGAAAAATACAAAGAGGAATCTTTAACGTACAAAAAGTTTCAAGCCTAAGGTCCAAAAGTTAAAACTTCTTTGTGTCTCCACGCTCCCCCATTCATAACACCGAGAACACAGGACAGTCATAAAATAAAGAACTTACACTTTTAAGTCCTGAAGGTTGAAGTCCATGAAGTCATTCCAGGTCCTGAATCATCTCCCGGCAGTCCTGATGGTCACAATGCAAGTCAGTGTCCTCGGATTGTAGTTTCTCCCCCCTGAGAGAGGTTTCACTGAGCACAGTACCACGTAGCAAGCCAGCTACAGAAGCAGGAGGAGGAGGAGGAGGAAGAGGAGGGGGTCAGGCATACAGAGGAAGCCTGAGAGTGTCTGCTTGTTGCAGCAGGCGGAGATTTTGGAAAGGAATGCAGAGCATCAGAGAGTCACATTCTTATTGGCAGACCCATACAAACCCCCCTTCTTTTCAAATAACTTTATTCAGCTCTTTTCCCTTCTCCTGTCATTCAACAGCTGGAAATAGATTTTCCACGTGTTGCTTATTTGTGCATTTTTAAAGTTATAGTGTTACATTATACACAGTACAGCTAAACACTTGCATCAATGACAGCAAAGTCAATGTAATATTGTAAAGCTGTAATGTTTCACTGGAAGATAAAATAACGCCTTAAAAACCAAACAATTTTCTGCAGTGTGTTTCTTATAGAATGGTATAATATAATAAAGTATAGTATTTATGAGTGACGTTTTGATGCATGTTATGAGACTGGACTGGATCTATATATATATATATATATATATATATATATATATATATATCTCTTACTTATTAACTACACAT
>WWET01002392.1:136147-152109 GCA_011038615.1 Limnodynastes dumerilii
CAAGAGAAAAGGATTTAACGGTGAGTAACAATAAATCCCGTTTTCCTTTTATGGTAGGGCAATATAAAATGTAATTTCTACAGTGGCTCCCTTCATTGTACATGAACATAAAGAGCCTTGCTTTTCAAGAGAACAAACAGTTGTTGTAACTACTTCAATTATATAATTGCAAATATTTCTTGTAAATACAATTTCTGTCAGTCCATTGACAGTGATTTAGTGCTGTTTTAGTAGATTAATTTAGTTCATTAATTTGTATTATTGGAATACTCAAATGTAAAGTGACACATTGTTCAAATACTAACAGGACACTTGATTTGAATATTTGTTGTTGCAGGCGAAGCAAAAACATTCTGGCAGAATCAGTGTACAGAAGGGAAAGTAGACCTGATCTTTAAACAAATACAGGACAAGTTGCAGATTCTGTTGCAGAAAATCAAAGATAGTTCAGCAACAGACCAAGGTGGAGATATCACTAAACCGATATTTTCATAAAATGTTATTTAAAATATTCAATATTTAGATTTCTCATTGAAACCTCGTTGATTCATCAGCAATGTTCAGAGACACTTAGGAAACATTTAGGTTGCTCATATCAAACACCACCTCAAATCCTAGGCAAAAAGCAGACGCTATAATCATTGAGATATAGAAAGTGACGGCAGATCAGAGCCACATGGCCCATCCAGTCTGCGCAGTTGTTTACTTAAAACTAGCCTATTTACCCCCAATTCAGTTTAAGATTTAGGTTATCCTTATATTTATCCCAAGCATATTTAAACTGTTCTGTGTTAGGCTCAACCACCTCAGATGGGAGGCTATTCCACTTATCTATCACCCTTTCAGTGAAGTCATTATTATGCACATTTCCTCTGAACCTACCACCCTCCAGTCAAAGTTTATCAGCTTTTTTTTAGCAGTCTGTGATGCAGGTCGAGCGCTGGAGGCCGGCAGCCAAGTTTATGGATTCTAAGCTCCTTGCAGGCTTGTGTAGCGCCACTGCAAGGAGCTTAGAATAGTTGTGACAATGGCACTTGAGAGGAAGAGGATAGTGTGTGGCTTTCCATTAGCAGCTAGTCACTGAGGTACTTTAAGGGCTAAACTCTTATCTTTCCTTGGCGATAGTGATGGAAAGCTGCACCCCATCCCCTTCCCTCTCCATGCTTCAGCACCTCTGAGCGTTGTAATGTCCTTATCACATGACGCTGCAATGCTGGAAGAATCAGAGGGTTACCGCGCCTCTTAGTGCAAAACTTTCCATCACAATCAATTAGGTCATTTCTGATGCCTCTCCTGTGGCCCTAGCAATGGGCATCTATATAGATATAAAAAAAATTCAGTCAATCGCAACAACCTAAAATTAATAGCATTTTAGCTTGCTTTTCATCGGATCTGCTAGACTGCCTTCAATATTGCCATACTGAAAAATTCATCCAGAAGTGTACCAAGAGCAAGTCTATATATAATTAAGGAGGAGTGGAATGTTTATGTACAGTCTAAGCAGATGGGCACTCTGGAAACTTTATTTAATATCTCAGGCCTGGCCAACCTAAGGTTCTCCATGTGTTGTGAAACTACAAATCCCAGCATGCATTGACTGCATTGATATAGCTGATACCTGACCAAGCATGCAGCGATTTTCATGAGGAGTACAAAGGGAAGTATCTATATAAATAAAGATGCAAACAAACGCATGTTATTATATCCCTGATGAAAAGACAGATTGAAACATCAAACACAACAATAAATTTATAGTAATATTTATAATGATGGTTTATGCGTTTCCCTATCAGTGTGCAACAATATTGTGCTTAAACCTCACAGCAGGTAGTGATTCAAATGCCAGGACTGTTTTTTTGTCCCTGTGTGGCCCTGCCTATACGCTTGTGTGGTATGTCTGCATGTCTCTAGCTCTGTCTTTTTACTAAACCCCGCTGCTTGATGATCACGGGATCCTAGCTTCTCACCCACACTTCTCTCATTTCTCAGATATGTGCACTAAGCAATTAATTATAAAAAACACAATTATATTCAATATGATTAATATTAAACATATGGATGAAATATACACCGATAATTAGCAGCCTAGTTCCCTTTAACTTGGATTTGAGGTGGTGTTTGCCAAACGTTAGCCGTAAGGTTGCACCTGTGTATTAATGAATTAGCTAGTGAGGTCTTTCTTGTTTTGTGTTACTTCAGCATCAGTTAACTTTTAATGTCTCACTTTGGATATAATTGCCCAACATATGAGTTTTTAAATCCTTTCTGTTTTCTACTGTTTTTTTTTTACTTTTATATAGAATACACAAGAGCTCTATTATGGGTGAAAGAGACAAATTTAGAAGACCATAGAACCTGCGATTTTGGTAAGAGAACTTGTAGTTGATTTGTTTTGGATGTTAGTGAGGTTGTTGCCTTCAAGGTCCGGATTCACAGTCACATAGTTTTAGTCTTACGTACGTTGTTTTAAGAATTTAGCTACCACGCACGCGTAGTAGCTTCATTTTTAAAACAACGTATATAAGAAGAAAACTACGTAACTGTGAATCCGGACCCAAATTTTTAACTAGTTCTAGGACTGTTGCATGAGATGGCATAGGTGTGTTCATAGCTGTTGCATTTCATTGGACATTAATGGATTTTTAAAATCTGAAGTATGGTCTATGGGCTGGATCCAGACCTAGTTAAGTGAATGAACTTAGTTACTCCTGGGCTAAACCATGGTGATTGCAGGGGGGTCATATTTCATCTGTTGCAAACAGTATTAGAGTTGAGAGATGATGTTCCCTATCCCAAGTCTAAATAACAGTGTAATAGTAACGCTGGTCAGTATCTGTGTGCAGTAAGCAATTCAGAGATATATCCCTGCATGCAAAGAATACAATTACCCTGACTCCCCCTGAAATCAACATGGTTTAGCCCAGGAGTAACTAAGTTCATGCACTTAACAAGGTCTGGATCCAGCCCAAGGTTAGGGAGTGGGTTGAGGATAGAATACTTATGTGTTTAGTGCTCCGGGGATCGACTGCATAAGCAATTGACATCCCAGCCAGGCTTATTTTAAGCTGGACTTCCTCTATTGGTACCACTTAAAAAGGAAAAGTTATTTCTTCCAATCTAATTGCAAAATGCAAATCCTTTAAGAAAAACAAGAAAACTCACAGAGGTTGATTAAGAATTGATTTGCATTTAAACTGACACAGGGCCGTCTTAACAGAATTGTAGGCCCTGGGCAAAGCAATGCACAGGAGCCCCTACCCACCCTTTCACAGGAATAAAAATGTCCCCCCAGTATTCCCAAATCATGTCACTCCAGCCCCCCATCATCTGTCCAGCTTCCAATATCCCTATAATGTGTCTCCAGTCCCTCAGTATTCCCAAATCATGTCACTCCAGCCCCCCCCCCAGTTCTCTAACATGTCTCTCCATCCCTCCCAGTTCCCTATTATGTCTCTCCAGCCTCCCACCATGTGTCTCCAGCTCCCCAGTATTCCCAAATCATGTCACTCCAGCCCCCCATCACATATCTCCAGGTTCCCTGGTTCACTATTATGTCTCTCCAGAGCTCCTATGCGTGCAGGAAGTTGCTGCTATCAGCTGCCGCGCAGAACACAGAGCAGCTGATAGCAAACCCCGGAACCCCCTGGGAAGCGCCTGTCTGCACCGCATCCCCCGCTTACCGCTTCACGCCGGTCCTGGGTTGGACAGATCAGGGTCGTTTTTTTCTACTGGGCAGTTTGGGCTAGTGCCAAAACTTTGACTGGGCTTTGCTGAAGGGCCTCTTGATGTGTGGGGGCCTTGAGCACTACCGCAAACTGCCCAGTAGAAAAGACGGCCCCGAACTGACAGACGGACGGCGAGCAGGCCTCCAGATGTTAATAGGTACAATTCTATTCTATGCCTGTTTAACATCACAGACTCCTATTTTGCCTCTTTTGCAAAAAAAACAAGAACTGTAGAATAAAAAGATGAAGGCTGTCTGCCACACATGAGTACACACATGTGGTGAGCATGTGTCTCCTCTATATACTGTAGCATTAGCAGCTAGTAGCAGTTGTGCAATTGAGTTGGACGAGCCATGCTCCAATGTTCCTGCTCATGAATTATGCATTTGGACAATGAGCCTTGGAAATTGAGTTCTCTGGTAAATGATATGATGCTTACAGAAACAGAGGAGAAATTATTAATAACTCAGGTCATAAAATCAATATGTGCTCTGGTTATCTGGAGAGATGCCGCCAGTTTTCTTTGTTTTCTTTTAATGGATATTTCTGAGTTGACATTTGAGGTATGTTAGTGTATGACTGTAACCTATAATGTATAGTGGCATCTGAATTGATCTTCTTTCCGGGTGTCATTTTTCTATATAGCTGTAATGAGTATCGATGGGAGATACCTCAGCGGAGAGAGTGCCGTTTATTAGCTGTCTTTTCTGTCCTAATGGTTTATGATTTTGTGATACCTTAACAGCAGATCCACAAATTTGATTTCCCCCAGGTCAGCCTTGCAATTGGAATGGCATTAGAAGATCTAAGAGGAGGACATTGGATCTGAAGGTAAGTGGATCTCTGTCCCTGGCATTTCTCCATCGAAATTAATCCAGGTTTTGTTTGAACTATTAAAAGCTAAACATGTTTGAGGGAAGAGCTGTGCCAGGAGAGGCCAGAAGGAGACACTCGAGCCCAGGGCCGTAACTAGGGGTGTGTGATAAGGGCGGTCGCCCAGAACACCAAGCCAAATGGTGCACCATTAAGTTCATTTTAAAGGTTAAATTGGTTATTAATTCAAAGTAGGTGCGCAATTTTTCCTTTTTGTCCCTAGCTCTAAAATTTCTAGTCACGGCTCTGCTCGAGCAGCCTGCAGAAAAGAGATCGGACCAGAGCTACCAATGCTAAATTATATTTACAAAACACAGACAGACCAAAGCTCATTTCCGTCTCTCTGTATTTCCAAAATATGCCTCATTAGAAGATTTTCCTAATGAATGGGTAAGTATGGCAAAAAATGTTTTCGACAACTTACCAATTAATTGGCTTCTGAAACCGGAAAGCAGGATAGTGTACAAGGGGAACTGCAGGGAGGAGAGTCTTAGGGTTAGGCTGCAGAGAAGGGAGTCTTAGAGTATCTGAGGGCCCCATGACCTTAGGGGGCCCGGGACAATAGTCCCGGCTGCCCACCCCCGACGGCAGCCCTTTTTGCGCACACTTATATGGCACGTCCTCTGCATGATGATTTGAGGGAACCGCTAGATCAGTTTAATAAGTATTAAAAAATAACTTACACAGTGTTATCACAGGGTCGCCTGCTTTTTATTTCTTCCCTCTGGGAGATCTCGGAGGGAAGAATTGAACCTCGGTAAGGGGGCAAGGCTTAATGACGTGATTTATGCAAATAGCTTCATTAAACTCCTCTCCTGTCAATCACTACTGTAGTGTTCCAGGGGATGGGTGGAGCTTGGTGATGTCATCAAGCCATGCCCATCCCTAGTAACTCTAGGGATTACAATGGAGATTGACAGGGAGTCGGGACTTGCGGGAGATTTGCTGACTCTCCCGGGATACCGAGTGACCTGCCCAAACTTCTGGAGTCTCCCGGATATTCCGGGAGAGTCGGCAACCCTGTGTTATCAGTTGGGCCATCAATAGGAATTTCATTGGACCACCTCCAGAGATGCTTGTTTAGGTCTCAATACCCTTTGTTTTGGATGACAAATAGAGAAAACTAAAGACAGGGGATGATAAATTCTTCAATTATCTAGTAATTATTTTGTTGCCAAAGGGATTATACTATTCATACTGTAATTAGTACACACTGTACATTATTTTATTCATAGCACATTGAAAATATACCCTAATATTAATAATCCAAAGGTTCAGTTCAATGTTCAATCACTGAGTTAATAGCAGCTGCACAGCTGAACAATTAATAATGAATGAATGACTGTGAACATGCAAAGCGACTGATTTCTCAGTGAGTATATTATACAAGTCTGATCGTTCTGTTGTTCCATATTATGAATAGCAGGGTGTCCGCTCTAGGATCAGAATACAGAGAGAAGGTATGGGCCTATACTGTACATTGTAATATAAAGGAAGTGCAACTCAGCCCCCAAAAGCGTCCACTGTCCAATCAGAACACAGGAGAAATGATCCAGTCTCATAACGTTCTTTCTTACTTGTTTTATTTTTTGTTTTCCTAATTTGGATAAAAAGCAACCCCCCCCCCCATCCCCTTACAGTTACAGAACATTAAAAGAATTACCTCGGTCAGCAGGGGGCGTAAGGGTAATAAAGCTTCTGCATTTCTCACCTGGAAAACACAATAGAGAGATCGCTGTGAACAAATACACATTATACACATCATACACATTATACACTGACTGATCAAATGTCTACTATGGAGTTAAATATAGTAACATAAATAACAAGGGTTAATGTTTCCTTTATACATCTGTTTAATATGAGGACTGTCCTTTGGTGGCAGCAGGTTTGCAGATGAGGTCTGAGATTCTACAGTAGTTCAGAATCCTTAAACAGCGCCTCACACTGACAGAAACGTGCGATACCGTGTGGTGTACACTGCAATAACGGGTCATCATTTCAGCTTTATTCCCTGCACCTGAATTACTTCATCCACTTTCCTAACCTGTCAAAAACCTTCTGCCTCTTACATTCCTGGCTGGGAATTTGAGTGCTTTTTCCAGAGACCAAGCAATCAATCCCCGGAACAGCGAAGACGGAGTTGCTAATGGTAATTCTAAATTTTACCCCTACCCTTTCCCTAATCCTTACCTTAAACCTTCTCTTCTATGACCCTGACCCTCCCCTTCCATTACCCTTACCCTAACCACTCCCCGCAGTCTCACCCTAAGACTCCCCTCCCCGTAACCTCACCTAACCCTAACTCTCGCCTTCCATGACCTAACACTAACCCTCCCTTCCCCACAGCCTAAACCTAATAGTCCCAGGAGAGTGTTACTGACTTTTCCGGAGTCCAGTCGGTGCGGTGGGTGTGACGGGCCCGATGGGTATCCTGCGGCCTTTGCGAAGCATGAATAGGTAAGTTTTCGGTATATCCGGTCAATATACTTACACATTTGAAAAACAATTCTAAAATGGCTGCCCTTTTTTGAAATAGAGGCAGACGAAAATTTCATCTGTCTCTACTTCTAAACAACATCATTCGGTTGGATGCTACAGTATCTCCTGGGCCAGCAGCTCTGTGTGAAGCCAGCCTGTGGTCTGCTTACTACAGTGGCACACGTATGGTACATGTATGAGTCATAACATTTTTAGGTTGGGGGGTGGGGTGGGCAAGAGATTGTTCTATTTCGGTGCCACCTCCAGGCCTGCAAACTGCAAGTCTCCATGACTGAAAGGGTCATACAGACCTATCAGTAATCTTCTGATACTACAGTGTACTTAACTATTGCTGGCTGGGCGACTTAAAGTCATACAAACTTATAAGGTGCCCTTGACCAATCCCTTTACATTTTCTTTGGGTGTAAGGATACGGTTTGGGGCCTTTGTTCCTCCTCTTGCCCTCCAACTTGTTCCAATGCCTAAAGTATGAGTGTTTAATGTTATGTGCTTAGGGAAAATGTTCTCTATTGTGAATACATCTCTTTGGATTGACCTTTGAACTCCAGATTGCTCAGTCTCCAAAGACAACGCACCGAATTTATGCCCCGCGTTTAATCTATAAGCTACCAATCTCCCACCTCGGAGGTGAATGTGTCTCAAGTCTGGTATGGTGAAAGCTGTAAACAGGAGGAGATGAAAGATTAAACTGTATGCCAGGGACACAAAATACCAAATGTACTTGGAAATGGAAGCCGTCTATGCTGCCAGCAGCCTTTCTGTCCACCTGTTGGAGAGCTGCGAGTCAATCGCTATTGTCTGGCACATGGCGTGGGCACTTCAGCCAGAACCTGCTTCCCGGGTATCTGGCATAATTAAGTGAACCGTAATTTTTTTCTTTTGGAGCGACTGTCATGGCAAACAAAATCCCTTAAACAAATCAATCACAAAAATGTTTTACTCTGAACTATGAGCTTGTTCCGTACTTTGTACTGTATTCTTCCATTATACACTGATTGACCAATCATCCGGGCACGATGTGGGCTGGGCATGTGGGGTACACTTTATGAAACCCATTTCAGAGACCTTTGTAGTCTTCTTCTCTGTCCTCATAACTACTCCATGTCTCGCTGGTAAATATGATCCTGGTGTGACCTGAGTTTACATTCTCTCCCAGCAGCTTCAGCTCCTGGAGGGGGGAGGAAGTGCAGGAAGGTGAAAACTGACAGTCAAGTCTCTGTGACTGAAATGCTGGCATAAATATTGCTTGCTTAGTTTATTGTTATTGACATAGTCAAATAGATTCACAATAATCTATTCATCAATATTCTGACAACCAGCAATACTTATGCCAGCATTTTAGACTTACCTCTCTCCACCTCCAAACAGAAACTGCTGGGAGAGAATGTGATCAGGGATTTCCCCGTTCCAACGCTGTGATGTTTTTGTGTTACGGGTCTATTTTATTTATATAGCACTTTCATATTACATAACACTGTAATATGTCCCATTGGAACTAAGGTCCCTAACACATACATACACTCACAGACTAGGGCTAATTTATTCAGCAGCCAATTTTCCTACCAGCATGCTTTTGGAGTGTGGTAGGAAACCCACACAGACACAGGGAGAACATACAAACCCCACACAAATAACGTCTAGTCTAGGAATCGAACTCATGACCTCAGCGCTGTGAGACACAAGTGCTACTCACTGAGCCACTGTGCTGCTTTTCATAAGATGAAAGCAATACAGAGAGTGAAATCTCTCATTTTATGTATCCGTGGATATTGTCCACCTTTGTGCATATAATGACTGGTCCAAACCTGACCACAAGCCACAAGCTGACAGGATAAAATGATTTGACTCGCTCTGTGCCTTTTGAAATGACCTCACACTGACATGGAAAACACATATTGGCTTTGCTGATCTGCCAGCACATAATGCATTAAGTGCTCTGTGTGACTCCCATGACTGACATGTGGGACTGGCGTCTGACTGCAGCTTAGACCATTTTACGTTCATCTATCAGAGCACTCACCCAAATGACTGCGGCGCCATCTATAAAGACAAGGGACCTGATCCAGAATTAAGGTTGTTTTGTATCTAAGTAACGCACTACAGAGAATAATGCGCTCCCCCGGGCGGCGGGCACTCCCCTTGCACGTATGTAACTTAGATGACTTGCGTGTTCAGAACCCTGCCTCAACTTCTCCTTGCGTATCTCTGTGCATACGAATCGTCTTGTCATATGTAAGTGTGTAACCCAGCCCATGCTGTACAATTTAAATGCCTCCCTCCGCCCTACGCGCTCCCTGCGCATATTGGGCTTGCGTAGGGATGTCACGTTATATGAATAACCGATTAGAAGAAACCAGCAGGACTAGCACATGGCTAAGAATTCTTTTTGCTGGAGGGGTATAGTTTAATCCTCAGGCTGGGAGGGTTATCCAGGGTTGCCAACGTTTTAAAGCTTCCCTCCAGCAGAACCCGGAGGGAAGACATAGAATTGAGCAAAGGGGCGTGGCCTAATGACGTCATTTATGCAAATCTTGTCATTAAGCCCCACCCCTTGCCAATCACTCCTGTAATCTCTAGAGTTCCAGGGGATGGGTGGGGCTTGATGACATCATTAACTCCCGCCCATCCCTAGTAATTAGGCATTACAATAGATATTGATGGCTGGTGGGACTTGCAGGAGATTTGCTGGCTCTACCGGGATACCGGGAGAACTGCCCAAATTTCAGGAGTCTCCCGGATATTCCGGGAGGGTCGGCAACCCTTGGGGTTGACCAGTCTTAATTAGGAATTTTGGAAGGTGCTCTACAGAAAAAGAGCAAATCTCAATACTCCCAACATCAAGAGCCCTGAAATCGGGAAAAAATAAGCCCAAAACCCTCCCAGTTTCACCCACAGATGGGCATATTTGGTCTTAATTCCCTTAACGCCCATTTTGCCATAAGCCCAGTTTGCTTCCGCTATGGAGACTTACAAGCACTGTGCCTGTATCTGGCCAATAACTCTAAATTAGAGTTTAAAGTGAAGCTGATCTGTATTTGTGTACAATAAGCAAAATCAGACAGAATCTCATGCATCTGTTCGCAATAACCTGTAAACTCATCTGAGCAACTTCCATCCTTAGGAATGAACTTACTGCCGCCACACTTCAACTTTGCGCCCTGGATGACTTGCACCTAGTTACGGCCCTGGTGAAACCAGGCCTGGCAACAGAAATCTTGGGGCCCTCATGTATTTTGGGGCCCCTATCCCTCCTCAATAGTGTGTTGCAGGGGTCCCCCTGAACCTTGGACCCCGTCACAGCTGTCCCCTCTGTTCACCATTCAGGGTCCACTGTGACGGTCCTGCCAGAACATCGTGCCCTGCTTCCTCTGGAATATTCCGGGGAGTTTAGGCGCCTCTATGTCTGGAAATTGGAGACTAAGCGATATGCTAATTCTTTAGACCCTCCTCCTTCAAACATCCCAGACATGAAATCAATAACGCTGATCTGTAATAATTAGACATCCTCACGCTCCCATATAACTAGTCCCATAAACTATCCCCATGATTAAAATAAGGAATAAATGAATGCCATGCACATATAATAAATTGGCTTATTTTCCATCAGACAAGACATTAAATCAATAAAAACCACATTTAATAGCATGACTCCCCATCCCCCACCCTGATACTATTACTTTCATTATATTATATTATTAGGGCCCACGTTTACTACAAAGCAGCAAATTGCATGATTAGACACTATCATACATTAGTACATACCATTAACCTCTCATTGCCTTAGTAGCGCCTTACAAAAAACCCTAGTCTAAAGTAAAGTATCCTACAATAGTGAGTGGGGAGAATCAGAGGGGTGATGGCCTGGGCCAAAATAAAATACAACATAAAAAACTGAAAAAACAAACAAATATAAAAAAGGATGGGAGTATATTTATCAAAGACTAGCAAATTATTCAGCGTTGCCTGTGCTTAAATCCAATTAAATTATTAATACCACAACGCGCAGCTGCTTGACAGTACTTTATGTACAGTTTTTGTTAGTAATGGGCCGTCCAACAGGGTTCTTACGCAAGTCATTTGCGTAAGCCCACTGTGTCGGAACATCTGCGAATGTGCACGCCAGATGTCATTAACTGCCCTAAGAACATAGCTCCCAACATTTATAATATCACAATAAACTCTGACCTTATTTGTTCAAACCACGCCCTCTTTTTTCATAAGCCTTTTGCGGCCAGCGAATCGGGACAGTCCCTCCTAAATCAGGATGTGATGTCATTCTAATCCATCCAGTGGAAGGCCCATAACAGACTTCCCGGATCAAACTTCTGCCAGTCCTTCAGTGTACATTAACAGAAGGTCTGAACAGGACCCCAATCCCCCTAAAACCTGGCCAGGATCCAGCTGAACCACCTGCGTTGGCTTCATCCTAATTGGTGCAGGGGTGTCCGAATGCATAACTGGACAGACAGACAAATAAACAAACGAACCAATGAATTTTATATATCAGATATTCTGGGGGCAATTTTCAAGTGTTTTAAATGTTATTGGTTTATTAATGTATTCTATTAATAGATTTGTGTAGGTGTGTTTGTCCTATGTATTAATAAATATTTAGATATTTTTGGATAAATATTGCTAGCTTTCCTTCCTTCCTTCCCCAAATTTATATCCCATTTAATACACCTTCTGGTTGACTAAAGCTGGTCATACACTAGAGTGATTATTAGTCCGATCCTCCAATTATCTAGTGATCCGACCAATTATCCCTTTTGTGTGTGGGCACAATGGATTTCGATAAGTACCAATAATTGGTCCAGAGCACGATGGTTCAATAATTTTATAATATGGCTCTTCAAAGTATTATCATCAACAAGCTCCCGATATTGTGTTATGTGTAGGCAAGTCCCTATTTGTTCCAATATTTTTGGTTCACCTGAGCACTCTTAAGGATGTAAATATGCAAATTACACAGCTCTACATAATGGCTTTCTGTGTATTGGTCTGTATTCTAGTGCCACTGAATTTCCAGTAGCTGTTTGCTAACGATACAAGACGATGGCTATAGGGTCAACGAGAAATGATTGATAACCATTCACATGAAAAGTCCTGCTTCCTCCTCAGAACCGGCTTTTGTTAAAATTGTGGCAGAATATCGAGGACAAGAGCCGCGGTTATCAGGTAGCGTGTTGGCATACACGATTAGGCGCATTAAAAAAGACGGAAAATCGTATAGTGTGTGACACTGATATCAGGATCTTTCACTAGCAGATAAACTGTCCCGGTTGTCGGAGACTTCCTGCTGTGATGGAAAATATGGCCAGGTTTAGTGTCCACTCCTGGGTCTTCAGGGTAATATTTATGGATCAAGGCCCGGATTCACAAGACTGTATGTGTTGCACATATGGCCTTAAAATACCGATTGTAGCTACTACACATGCGTAGTAACTATTTTATGCAATCTATGTATCGTATCGTTACATAGATTGCGTAAATATGCAGGCTTAAAGACCGCATATACGCAATCTATGTAATGTAACAATACGTAGAAAATAGTTACTACGCATGGATTGGATCACTAAGTAATTGATGTATGGCGAATCGCATTTGCGGCTTCCTCTTATTCATGCAATTCCACTGCTAACCACTCTCACTACGCGGACAGACTGGAGGGGGGTGAGCACGCAGATAGGACGCACCTATACTATACATTGTAATACCAAGTCCCGCACTTCACTCGCATCTAGATAGGAAAAAATCCATTCCAATAAAACCGTTTTACCCTTTTTATCTAAAAACGTGAAAGACAGTAAATATATAACGAGGCTTGAAAATGATAACACCGTAATCCCTAGAAATAGGATATAGTGTACATCCAATCAACCGGATTAGGCTATACGTTGGCGGAGCCGGCAGTAACAGATTTAAATCCTTTTGCTATTCTCCTATTCTGCATTCTGCTGTATAAAAAGATCAGAGGATTTCTGTATGTAGCCTGGCAGACTGTGGTAATCAGGTTGAAGTATTTACCCCTTGTTCCTCTTTTATATTTCGAAGGCAACTGAATAATCCACGTAGAATGATGTGTTCCGAGGTGGACAGGGTTACGGATGCCGTGGTTGTTATGGTGACCGGAGAGAGATTAGGCACGTGGTGAATTAATGGATACTACTAGACTAGGTGCCACTTCATGACATAAGCCATTGTTCAGGTAGGAATTCATTAAGTGTGGTCTTTTGTAAGAGAGTCCGGGTAACAAGCACCTTATAGAAATATATAGAATTATTTGCAAAAGCTGCGGATGTTTATATTGTAAAAAACAAAACAAAAAAAAACATTTTCAATGGTTGTGCTAAAAAAACAACAACAACAACAGTATTTTATGACTGGACGCCATTTGGAGGCAGACGCTTTCATCCTTTTACGATAAACATGAATTATTACAGCATTGTGCAGATAAATAACACTAATGCTGACCAAATCAAATGATTATTTTTAAGATCTTGTAACAAACCTGTCAACTTAGTAATATATTAAATTATGGAGATTAGGATTTCCTAGAGCAGTAAAACCATAGCGGACCCTCGCACTAGCCACTCACCTGTTAGAGCGCTTGGGAAACCACTCCCATTCCCACTTGTTCCTTGGCAGCGGATTGGTTGGACGCAAGAATCCCCACCTATACTGTACATTTTAATGCTAAACTCCTCCCACTATGCTTAGTGTTAAGTTGTTAATCTACTATTCAAACACATTGGCCTGGATTCAGACTTAATTAAGACAATAGACTTATGCAAGCGGTGTGCGTAAGTAGGGCTGTGGGAGAGCACTACGCATGCGCACAGTGGATGTTAAGCTGGTTTCCGTACGTTCAGAGTTTCGTATGACAGAGTGTGACAACACTCTGTACATTCGACTATACGCATTGTGGGCGGGGGAGAGGTATTTAAATACACAGTACAGTATGGGCGGGGTTAGGCACTTACCTACATCAGAGATACGCAAGGAAAAATGAAGGCCGGGTTCTGAACACGTAATTAAGCTAAGTGCCAGGGGGTTGGCATTATCCTACATGCGTAACTTAGGTACACTTATGTACGAAATTCAAACTTAAGTTTAGATCACGCCCATTAAGTATAAATAAATATATATATATGTATATATACACATATATTTATACACATATATATAAGAAAAACTGTGTGACAACACTCCGTACATTCGCCAAAATGCATTGTGGGCGGGGGAGAGGTATTTAATTACACAGTACAGTATGGGCGGAGTCAGGCACTTACCTACATCAGAGATACGCAAGGAAAAATTAAGGCCAGGTTCTGAACACATAAGTAAGCTAAATGCCAGGGGGTTGGCATTATCCTATATCATGCGTAACTTAGGTACACTTATGTACGAAATTCAATCTTAAGTTTAGATCACGCCCATTAAGTATATATATATACACATATATATAAGAAAAACTAAAACTTTTTCTGTATGTTATATGTTCACATTCTGGTCCTGTAAAAATTAAAGGGGTTATAATATACCTTCCAACATGACCCATTCCATTAGGTACAAAACACTCAGTTTCTCAGTTTCCAACTGTCAGTTACTATGGTAACCCCCTTTGTTGAAGAGGCAAATCATTTTTTTAAATATCAGTTCATTTATTTAAAGCAGGTGAGTGACAGTTGGAAGCTCAGGAGCGGATTAAATTGTACCTAATGGAATGGGTCATGTTGGAGGGTCTGGTTATAATGAAATTTAGTAAACAAGTTACAATGAAACTTGTCCCTTACATAGCACTTGCTTAGATGTCACCCAAGATATAAGGAATCAGCACTTTAAAGCTTAGCAATACTTGCATTTAAAGCTAATTTGGGCTTCTATCTTATAGTGGCCTCTGCTGACATGTAGTAGTTACTGCATAATAAATACGCAGTGTGTTTAATTTTCCATATTATACATGTACTCATATGATTTGATATTGAATGTTGGTCATAAAGATGCTCTCTCGCTCACCGCTCGGTATGGTCATGTGATGTCTGCTGCTCAATGCCCTTGATGAATGACCTCTGTCTGGTGACTTGGCACAAGCACCGCAGAACCTGCTCAATGTGTTTCAGGGTTTAAAGCGCAGTAGTTTTGCTTTAATATTGCTTTATGTGCGTATGTTTATTATGAGATCAGCTAGTTCTATGGATCACTAACTGCATAAGCAACTGAGCTTCCAGATTATTGCACTGCAGACCTGTTAATAAAAGCTTTAATTACCTACAGACACATAAGTTATTCTGCCCTTGTCTCTAAGGATGCCTGTTTATATCACACAATTTGTAGACAGTCACACTCTGAGATACATTAGTTAGTCGTCAGATTCTACTCAGGGTTGCTGACTATCCTGGAATATCCGGGCAGTTCTCCAGGTATCCTGGGGAACCCGGCAAATCTCCCGCAAGTCCCGACCCCCTGTCAATCACTATTTCAATCTCTAGAGTTACTAGGGATTGGCGGGACTTGATGACATCATCTAGCCCCACCCAACCCTGGAACACTAGTGATTATGATAGTGATTGACAGGGGCAAGACTTAGGGGCTGATTCAGAGATACGATTTTCACACAAGTTAGGAGCGTATATTTAGGATCTTAAAAAATTTGCATAATTGCGCATGCGTAGTAATAGTGCAACGCCGTCTACGTAGAGGTTAGGAGCGTAAATTCGCTAAGATCGTAACTTTGAATCGATCACAAGCACTTAAGATCTTAAGTGCTGCGAAAGTTTAAGATCTGAAGGATTTGCATGGAAATGGGCGGGGGGAGGCAGGGAGATGAGGGAAAGTGGGCGCGGGCAGACACTTAGGATC
>WWET01002392.1:158302-175742 GCA_011038615.1 Limnodynastes dumerilii
TCTCCCTTCCGCCTAACCCTAAGGCTCCCTTCCCTGCAGCCTAACCCTAAGGCTCCCTTCCCCACAGCCTAACCCTAAGACTCCCTTCCCTGCAGCCTAACCCTAAGGCTCCCTTCCCCACAGCCTAACCCTAAGACTCCCTTCCCTGCAGCCTAACCCTAAGGCTCCCTTCCCCCAGCCTAACCCTAAGGCTCCCTTTCTCTTCAGCCTAACCCTAAGTCTCCCTTCCCTGCAGCCTAACCCTAAGTCTCCCTTCTCTGATCCATCCCCTCCATGCAGCTTGACCCGAAGACTCCCCTTCTAAGCTCTATTCCTTTAGGCGAGAGGAACCTCTAATTGTCTATCCTATATTCCGTTCGTGCAAGGTTAATGCACACCAACTGCTCTCCCCTCGCACGTACATTCTAATACCTCAAGTGTTCGGATACAGAACGTATGGAATGGTGGTAAAGTGTGCGCCCGCCTCGCTGTTGGTATTGAGGGTAATATTTATGCAAATCACTGTCAGGAGCCCTGCCCCTGCCTAACCAAAATAGGGCGGGATGTCATCAAGCCCTGGCCATCCTTAGTAAATCCCAGGGCTTGAGGCAGCAATATTCATTAATTTTATGATGCTAAGTTATTCATTTGTTACTCTATTAGGCCCGTATTCAGAATACCAGACGTTTAACGGTGTTTAGCGATTTTTACTACTGCGCATGTGAAGTCATTTTTTTACGTAATCTACGTATCTTTTTCTTATCTTTTTGCTAAACACCGGACATATGTTATACGTCCGGTACTCTGAATACGGGCCTTAGTCTGTGAGAGCTGTGCGCTGCTTATAGACAACTTGGCAGCAACTGAGAGCTTTGTGCTGTCCTCTGTCATCAACAGCTGGAACGTTATTTATAAGCAGCGCACAGCTCTCATAGACATGACTAATAAATAAACATAGTAAGCATCAAAAAGAGAAAAAGAAATAGAAAACACAGCAACAGCTAATCAGCACCAAGAGCATATCCTTTGTGGTTTGTTAATGCAAATTATTCTTGCAAAATACATTCACTTTGCCGTCTGTTTCTCCACGGTCTCCTCTGTGATTTGGTTCTGGTATTATAAAGAGTTTACATTATCACGGTAATGTCATACAATTTGCTGCTTTTGTAGCTTTAGGGCCAGATTGTGGGTTTGGAAAAGTGGAGATGTTGCCCATAGCAACCAATCAGATTCTAGCTCTCACTTTCTTTTACATACTAGAGAATGTCAGCTAATATCTGATTAGTTGCTAATGGGCAATATGTATACTTTTCCAAACCCGCAGCTGAGTAAATCTGGCCCTTAATGTATAATAAATTCAGTGCGTTTAAAGCTGGCTTTGGAATTAAATAGCGTTAGCCGTCACATAAGCGCACCCCCGGGAGATTCATTTGCTCTTAATCCCTGTCAAGTTAATGTTTAGTTGTTTGTTTTTTTTATTCTCTGTTTTCATTAAACTAAAGGTTTTGGCGGCCCCATCACTAAATGCACTTTATCTACAGACCATTACTTACATAACAAATGGTTAATTGACGAAACGGTCAATAAAATCCCATTCTGTAATGAGAACAAGCCACAGGAATTGAGCAATGACGACGCAACCAGGGTAAGGACATGATACGAGCAGATAAATAACTCTGGGCTCCATTTTTTCTGAAAATGCAAAAGAACAAAGAGCTGTAAATGCTAATAATCCGGTAGCTGTAAAATGGGATAATACTTACCTTTCCGGCCATCCCATGTGATCTCCAATCCCGTGTCTTGTGGGGGGGGGGGGACGGGGGACCGTCGTGACTTTCCCAGGCCTGGCAACAGAAAGCTTTGTTCCCGCTACACTCATGTATTTGGGGGCCCCCATCCATCCTCAATAGTGTTTTGAAGGGGTAGCTCTAAACCTTGGGGCCCGTCACAGCTGTCCACCTTTTCCCCTCCTGACGCTGGGCCTGGACTATCTATAAGGCTGGGCTATAAATATTGACAAATGTACCTGTCCTACGGGCCACGATGGAGTTTCTTCCTCGCAGGTAAGTCCTATCCTTTATAATAGACTTGGCTCATGTTGTAAAGCAAGATAGCGGGTGATGCGGTTGCTGGTCCGGCAGGCCCTATTGCGACAATGATACCGCTGAATGGCGGCTATATTGTTATGGAAATGCTCTGCAAATAGAAAATTGCTGTTGGGAACAGTTACCTATTTTGACCCGTTCCCTATAGCAAAAGGTCACGGTGGGCTAAGGGTTGGGTTAAGGCTTAAGGGGAAGGTTAGGGTGAGGATGCGGCAAATGCGGGGTTAGGGCTAAGGTTAGGCTGCAGTACGTGAAAGGTTAGGGTTAGGTTGTGGGACATGAAGGGTTAGGGTTAGGCTGCAGGAAATGAAGGTTTAGGCTGTGGGACATGAAGGGTGAGGGTTAGGCTGCGGGACCTGGAGGATTAGGTTTAGGCTGTGGGACATGAATGGTGAGGGTTAGGCTGTGGGACACGAAGGGCTAGGATCAGGCTGCGGGACATGGAGGTTTAGAATTAGGCTGCGGGACGTGGAAAGTTAGGGCTGAAGGGGAAATTTAGGGTTAGTGTTAGGCTGCAGCAAACAAGGGCTTAGCAGAGGGTTAAGGTTAGGATAAAAGATTTACCTGTCAGCACAGAAATCTTTGACTTTCTAAATTGGAGACTGCCGGCAATTGCCAGTAGTCACCATTCAATTGCCGTATGATGGTCTGTCCCCAGCAATCCCCACCCAGGTGAAGGCTAGGAGGAATTAGCGATTTTTCCAGCTCTAGGGCTTTACTAAACAGCAGAAAGGAGGGAGAGAGCTCAGATACATACAGCATATTTCTGCTCTCTTTCCTTTCTAAATAGACCCTCTGCATCTCCAGGATTCCCCAGCAATCTGCGGCTGCCGTGCTTCTTATTTTTTGGGGGACATATCAGTCACCCCACTATGAATCAAATCAAGCACCACATTGCCTATCATGCAAACACATATCCGCTACCAGAATTAGAAACTACTGAGGAGGAAAGGGATCTAGGAGTCATTATTTCATGTGACTTAAAGGCAGCCAAGCAATGTAACACAGCAATGAAAAAGGCAAGTCAGATGCTTGGTTGCATAGGGAGAGGAATTAGTAGCAGAAAGAGAGAAGTAGTGATGCCCCTTTATAAATCATTGGTACGCCCTCACCTAGAATACTGCGTTCAGTTCTGGAAGATTTTCTTTCCAATAAGTGATCTTAAAATTTGAAGGAGATTCATATGTTGCATTGTTAGCAAACTACTTCAGCACAGAAAGAATGGTTGGCATAAAAACTTTTATTTCTACATTACTGGTACAATACAACAAAAAATAGTCTATATTTTAAGACATATTATTTAAGATAGAGTGCTAATTGCTGTAGCTGTGGACAGAATATGTTCTATTTTTCATGGGATTGGCTGAGTTAGTAGATGATTGGTATAATATGGCTAGAATGAATGTCTGTTTGCCTAACTGAATGCTAATTAAAGCCTCCAAATTCTATGCAAGACATTATTCACTTTATCACTCTGGCCACAAAATTCATTCTTGGAAATGGTCAATCATGACATTACATTAGAAACTACTGCGGCAAAAAAGGATCTAGGAGTCATTATTTCATGTGACTTAAAGGCAGCCAAGCAATGTAACACAGCAATGAGAAAGGCAAGTCAGATGCTTGGTTGCATAGGGAGAGGAATTAGTAGCAGAAAGAGAGAAGTAGTGATGCCACTTTATAATCGTTAGTACGCCCTCACCTAGAATACTGTGTTCAGTTCTGGAGGCCATATCTCCAGAAAGACATAAATACATTAGAGACTGTGCAAAGAAGAGCAACTAAAAGGGGTCATGGCAAATTGTATGTCCAAAACATACAAAGAAAGGCTAGAGGAACTAAACATGTATAGCTTGGAGCAGAGAAGGGAGAGGGGGAGATGATAGCAGCTTTCACATGTATCAAGGGGTGTGACTGGCTGGAGGAGGGGGCATTTTTAGAGGAAGAGGTGTAATAGAACACGAGGGCATGAATATAAACTGGAGGGTGGTAGATTCAGAGGAAATGTGCGGAAAAATGACCACTGAAAGGGTGATAGATAAGTGGAATAACCTCCCATCTGAGGGGGTGGAGGTAACACAGTAGAACAGTGTAAACATGCCTGGAATAAATATAAGGATACACACTGGAAAAAGTCGCACCAGCTGCAGTAAATAGGCTTCCACAATAGCCAACAATGTAACAAGGGTGCTCCTATAGGTACCCTTAAGTAAAGACACAAACCAACAAGAAAAAACACACAATAAATATGTGTTGTGGGTACCTTTAAGTAGTGCACACCTTATACACGCAGAGTCAACTGTCGATATTAAAACATTATACTTTTATTACAGCCATTAAAATGAATAGTAGGCAAGTACGCCTTGGACAAAGCCCGTACAGCGGGCGAAACGCGCGTCAGGCTATCGTATTGGAGATCGGGACACCGCTCTTATGACCGTGTGCACCGGCCAGCAGTCGTCCGCAACCTCCTTTTCCGCGTGGTAACTTCTGTGCAGTCGTGAGCCGCAAGCAGTGTTATTTACAAGACAGCGAGGGTAGGGTAAGATTTACAGCGAGGGTAGGGTAAGATTTACAGCGAGAGTAGGGTAAGATATGCACTTCGGTGCGACGTATGAGCTGTGAGGCCATTCGTTGTTTCTTAGGGACAGCTGTGTTGTTTACCTGAGCTAGTTAGTTATTTCTGCTTGTACTATGCTCCAATGTATTGGATAATTTGCCTTACATGTATATCATTTCTGATGCTGTCACCAATGTTTTCATATTTTCGCCCTGTCTTCTTGCCTACTATTCATTTGAATGGCTGTAATAAAAGCATAATGTTTTAATATTGACAGTTGACTCTGCGTGTATAAGGTGTCCACTACTTAAAGGTACCCACGACACATATTTATTGTGTGTTTTTTCTGTTTGGTTTGTGTAAATATAAGGATATCCTAAATCTCAAACGAAATTGAGGGTCAATAGGGTCTAGGGTCAGTATCATTTTAAAATAACAACTGGGCAGACTGGATGGGCCATGTGGCTCTTATCTGCTCTCACAAATTCTATGTTTCTGTGTTTCTATGTACCCATATATATATAAAGAAACATAGAAAATAAGTGTCACACGGCCCATCCTGTCTACCTGGTTTTTTTTTAACTATACTACCTTAGACCCTGTATGACTCTCAATTTAGTGTAAGATTTCGTCTATCCTTATATTAATCCCAAGAGTGCTAAAATTGTTCTAATATGTTAGTCATTGCCACCTCATATGGGATATATATGTAGGAAAGGCATTGCCTGTCTATGAGGATCATTATCCTGAATTGTATATGTAAGCCTGACAGACGTAGGGCTAGATTTACTAAACTGCGAAATTTGGGCTTGTTGCCCATAGCAACCAATCAGATTCTAGCTGACATTCTCCAGTGTGTAATAGAAAAATGAGAGCTGGAATCTCATTGGTTGCTATGGGCAACATCTCCACTTTACCTTTTTCGTAGTTTAGTAAATCTGGCCTGAAGTGTTGCTTCCATGTGAAATAGGCAGCACTATCAGGAGAAAGACCAACCATCATCGGACAAATCCATTTTCATCCTCTGGACCTAATTCAGAGACTGAAGATTAGAGAGGAAAGTTACTCCTGGGCTAAACCATGTTGATTTCAGGGGGAGTCAAGTTAATTGTATTCTTTGCATGCAGGGATATATCTTTGAATTGCTTACTGCACACAGATACTGACCAGCTTTACTATCACACTGTTATTTAGACTTGGGATAGGAAATATCACCTCTAAACAATATTGTTTGCAACAGATGAAATATGACTCCATCAACATGGTTTAGCCCAGGGTTGCCGACTTTTGACAGCTTCCCTTCGGGAGATCCCAGAGGAAAGCAAGAAATGCTGACGGGGGTGGGGCTTAATGATGTGATTAAGCCCCGCCCCTGACTCATACTTACTCGGTTTTTAGCAGAAATAGTGATCGGGACAAGGCTTCATGGTGCGTATTGCGCCATTAAGTCGCTCCCTGGCCCTAGCAACACTAGTATAATACTGTTGCTAGGCAGGGGGCAGGACTTGAGGCCGTGGTTTCCATGAAAATCTTTTGCGGGAGATTTGCAGGCTCTCCCGGGATAACGGGAGAACTGCCCGAATTTTGGGAGTCTCCTGGACATTCCAGGAGAGTCGGCAGTCCTGGTTTAGCCAAGGAGTAACTTTCCGCTCTTACTTTCAAGCTCCTTCTTAAGTCTGAATCAGACTGTCTATAATGGAGACCTGTAATATGGTTATACATCTCTTAAGCATTCTCTGATAGACTGGTCTCCATGTTATTCTGGGGGAGTGCAAATGTGATAAAAAAAAATAAAAAATCACATAAAACTATGGCCTTGAACCATATTCATTTTAACTGTCTCTCATTAAATATTTAAGTAACTAAAGATAATAACGTGACATCAAGAACCGGATACAGAGCTATTCATTAGTCTGCGTTTTATTAAATTACTAGCATTACAGAACACAGAGGGCCAGTGATGGGAGGGCATGCTGGCGCTTGTGGTTCTCCATGTGCCAGCATATTCGCTCATGACGCTCGGGCGACCGGAAGCTGTCATACTGGGCATGCGCATTGCGAATTTTTTGCCGAAAATTCGCATACGCTCGTCGTACGCTCGCTTGCGGTCGTAGCGCTGGATCAGGCCCTATATCAGGACACAAAGTGTTTAGCCCTAGGGAATGATGTAGTAAAGCTTGTAAATGAGAAAAGAGTGGCTGTGCAGGCCACATCAGCCAATCAGATTCCAGTTACAATCTTTAATATGTAAGTGTGCGGCAAGGGCAAGCTCGAATCTGATTGGTTATGGGCAACAACTTCTTGTTTTCTGCTTAGGAAAATTTGTATTGCCAATCTTAAGTGTCTGATTTAAGGATTTTCTTATCCCTTTTTCATTTCTTACTGACTTGCTTCTCAAAGAAAACATGGCTGACGTTTGCAACAGTCAAATGATTCTGCAGTGGTGTAAAACCAGCCTCAGGAGATACAAATATATTATTTGCTTGATTCAATCAATCAGTCATTTATTTATTTGTACTATTTGTATTCAGTCACTCAGTTATTCTCAAACATATGATGTGGATTTATGTCAATGCATCATTTATATTGTCCCATATTTTATAGGGGTAATTTAACAAGCTGGGAATTTAAGCAGAGTTTTAAACCAATCGTCACTTTGCACACCCAACAATTCATTTGTACCAGTGACCTGTTATTTGAAATATTATACACTTACTTGCTATAGACGTTCAGTAGATTTTAAAGCACATTAGAAAGGTACAAATAATGTCTAAATAGTCATTGTCCCAACATATACATCTATAAAATATAAACTATATAAAATATAAACTAGTCCTTCACATTGAAGACATTTTAATGATGACACATAAGACAAGCACAACATTTATCACCTGTTTTCCTTGATCTTCCTTTTTTTTAGTAAATATTTGGGTTGCACTTGTTAGAGCCAGTTCCCGTGTTCTCCCTCCTGCAATTTCTGAAAGAAGTCTGGCTTTTACAAACAATACCTCAGCGTCCAAAGATGTGTTAGAGAAGCTCCTATCTCATTTAGCTTTATACTGCGTTCTCTTACTGAGAGACTCCTAAAGCAAGTTACTGGATGCCAAAAGCCTAATGATAGATTGTGACACAATGGCTTTGGCTGCAATTTTTTCCCCCTAAGGACCAAAGATATTCGGAAGCTAAATGCTAATTGGGATCTGACTAAAGTGCCCTCAGAGTATTTTGGCACCTGTGAGATCTTTCTCTCTCTCTCTCTCTCTGTCTCGCATCTTCTCTCTCTCTCTCGCATCTTCTCTATCTCCCTCTCTCGCATCTTCTCTCTCGCTCTCTCTCTCTTGCATCTTCTCTCTCTCTCTCTCGCATCTTCTCTCTCTGTCGCATCTTCTCTCTCTCTCTCTTTCTCTCTCTCGCATCTTCTCTCTCTCTCTCTCTCTCTCTCTCTCAGCTAAACGCTAATTGGGATCTGACTAAATTGTCATTAGAGTGTTTTGGCACCTGTGATATATCTCTCTCTCTCTCTCCAGTTTTCTATTCAATCTATATATTAGCCGTAAATATTCCACATATTCCAATAGATATTAAGCTGACCAACAGGAACCAAATGACGCTAAATCTAAACTTGCATTCCTATACCTTAAACATATACATTACTGTTATGCGTATTTGTCTGGGTTACAAAGCTTTCACAGGTAAGCTATGTATAACATTCTAAATGCACAGCACTGTGTATCTTGTTATATTTTTATTTCATCGTTTTATAATATGTAATTATTTCTTTGATGGTATTGATAACATGCAGTAGAAGGTCCCTATCCCCCTATATGGATCAGTATATAGTTATAACAACACAGAGGCAGAAAAAAACCTCTTAAAAACAAACAAAAAACACAAAATAGTAAAAAGCAAAAAAAAAAATAAAACACAAGAGTAAAAACACAAAAAAAAACATAAAACACAAGAGTAAAAAATAAACATAAGCAAAAATAAGCAAAACACAAAAAACAAGCAGCAACTATGCATTAATCTAAAGCCTTTTTGTTCTATGCTAGGATTATAAATGATTCCCATCTGTTCACAAACTAATAAAAAATGGAATAATGTCATTATTCATATGGACTTTGTGCAGCACTTACCGTCCCCGCTAATGTTCTCCTCGCAGGAAAACCAGATCCCGGCATGGAAGTGCCTTTCAATAAACTTGTCATCTCCGGTTTCCCAGGTATACTGGACCACGTTGCTGCTGTTACTTTCAGAGTTGTTGAAACGAATGCAATAAGCCTGCTTCTCCCTGGCTTTCCCTGTGCAGAAGGGTTTGGGCACTTTCCTGATGCCTTCACACCAGTAGCTGCTGCTGAAGGCAGTGATTGAGAAGAGGAGGGAGAGGAAATTGAGTGTCAGAGCTACAGTAGCTCTCCTCCGTCTGTCCATGCCCACAGCAGTGCTGTGATCCTAAATGTGTGAATGAGGATGAGGGGACTGAGAGGAACACCTGCTTATCTTACCCTGGCTCCTTCCTCCATCCTCCAGCACCCAATGAGAAGTCTCTGCATTGATTTCAGCACAGCTCCAATGAGGTGCTCAGTGGCTGCTGTGTACAACAGGCTGATGGACAGCTCATGCCGAGGATGCTAAATGTCAAAGCAGAGCAGGCAGCTAATAGGCAGATGCTTTTCAATAGGAAAGTATATGAGATGCGGCTTCATGTAAAGAGACTTTCAGCTTCTCAGCTTCTGTAGTTGCTGCCAACTGTTCCTCATTTCCAGGAACACAACCAGCCTGTAAGTTCATAGAAGCCGTGCCCATTTTCTTGCACTGCGTGCTGGATTCAGTGGGGCAGATTCAGAGCTGACCGTACGCTCGGCGGAGTCGCTTATATCTCTGTGCACGCAATTACGCACAACTGAGACGTGAACGCAGGTCAAGGCACGGTGGCTTGCACTCCGAAGGGCGTTATGCTGGAGTAAAGGGGTGGATGGAGGTAGTCAATGTACAGTAAGGCCGTGCTGACACAATGGCAGCAGATCCATCCCCAAACGCAGATGTAAGCACGCACAGCGGAAGGAAGGAAGGAGAAGGAAGGAAAAGGAAGGAAGGAAGGAAGAAGGGAAGGAAGGAAAAGGAAGGAAGGAAGAAAGGAAGGATGAAAGGAAGGAAGGGAAACAAAAGGGAAGGAAGCGATGATGGGAAAGGAAAGGAAGGAAGGGAGGGAGGATGGGAAAGGAAAGGAAAGAAAAAGAAAGGAAGAAAGGAAAGGAAGGAAGGAAGGGAAAGGAGAGGAAAGGAAGGAAGGAAGGGAAAGGAAGGAAGGAAGGAAGGAAGGAAGGAAGGAAGGGAAACAAAAGGGAAGGAAGGGATCATGGGAAAGGAAAGGAAGGAAGGGAGGGAGGATGGGAAAGGAAAGGAAAGAAAAAGAAAGGAAGAAAGGAAAGGAAGGAAGGAAGGGAAAGGAGAGGAAAGGAAGGAAGGAAGGGAAAGGAAGGAAGGAAGGAAGGAAGGAAGGAAGGAAGGGAAACAAAAGGGAAGGAAGGGATCATGGGAAAGGAAAGGAAGGAAGGGAGGGAGGATGGGAAAGGAAAGGAAAGAAAAAGAAAGGAAGAAAGGAAAGGAAGGAAGGAAGGGAAAGGAGAGGAAAGGAAGGAAGGAAGGGAAAGGAAGGAAGGAAGGAAGGAAGGAAGGAAGGAAGGGAAACAAAAGGGAAGGAAGCGATGATGGGAAAGGAAAGGAAGGAAGGGAGGGAGGATGGGAAAGGAAAGGAAAGAAAAAGAAAGGAAGAAAGGAAAGGAAGGAAGGAAGGGAAAGGAGAGGAAAGGAAGGAAGGAAGAAAGATAGGATGAAAGGAGGGAAGGAAGGAAAACAAAAGGAAAGAATATCAAAGGAAAGGAAGGAAGGGAAAGGAAGGAAGAAAGGAGGGAAGGAAGGAAAACAAAAGGAAAGGAAGGGAGGGAGGATGGAAAGGGAAAGGAAGAAAGGGAAGGTAATGGATAGAAATGGAAAGACAGGAAGAAAAGGAAGGAAAGGATAGGAAAGGAGGGAAGGAAGTCAGGAAAGCAAGAACGGAAGGAAAGATGGAACAAAGGAAGAAAAAAGAAAGAAATAATTTTGAAAATTATATTTTTTAAAACTAATTTCATTAATGACTATGCTTAGTACTATATACTATATACTTATGACTATGCTTAGTACATATTTGCATTGTCTCTGAAGCACTCACACAAAGCATCACCACCATTTCCTCTACACACTACACACTGCAGTCACCACTTAGAATGGTTGATTTCCATCACTGATACAACCAACAGCTAAATCGCGGCTGTATCAGTGCCGGAAACAGTATAAAAATATAACATTACTATGGGGAACAGGTAGTATGTAGAAATGCCCCTATCTAGACAAATACCCATTCACAATAGCGGGTAGGTTAGGGTTAGGCAGCAGGACAGGGAGTGTTAAAGTAAGGCTGCTGAAAGGGGAAGGTTAGGGTTAGGCTGCGGGACAGGGGAGGGTTAAAGTAAGGCTGCTGAAAGGGGAAGGTTAGGGTTAGGCTGTGGGACAGGGAGGGTTAAAGTAAGGCTGCTAAAAGGGGAATATTAGAGTTACACTGTGAGACAGGGAGGATTAAAGTTAGGCTACTAAAGGGGAATGTTAGATTTAGGCTGCGGGACAGGGAGGGTTAAAGTTAGGCTACTAAAAGGAGAAGGTTAGGGTTAGGCTGCGGGACAGGGAGGGTTAAAGTAAGGCTGCTGAAAGGGGAAGGTTAGGGTTAGGCTGCAGGACAGGGAGGGTTAAAGTAAGGCTGCTGAAAGGGGAATATTAGAGTTACACTGTGAGACAGGGAGGATTAAAGTTAGGCTACTAAAGGGGAATGTTAGATTTAGGCTGCGGGACAGGGTGGGTTAAAGTAAGGCTGCTGAAAGGGGAAGGTTAGGGTTAGGCTGCGGGACAGGGAGGGTTAAAGTAAGGCTACTAAAAGGGGAAAGTTAGGGTTAGACTGCGGGATAGCTGAGGTTTAAAGTTAGGCTGCTGAATGGGGAAGGTTCTGGTTAGGCTGCGGGACAGGTGAGGACTAAAGAGAGGCTGCTAGAAGGGGAAGGTTAGGGTTAGGCTTAGGAAAAAGGATGGTTAGGGGAGGGGAAGGGTTAACTTACCTGTCGCTGTTGAAAGTCTTTGAAAATCCTCCGAGCGCTGTCAAAGACAGGGTTTGTCACAAAACAGATGTTCTCAGCCTCAAACCACACCCGATTACAGCGCCCTGCACTTGGGTTTTGTTTTCTGGAGAAAGGCACCCACCGCTGCATTGTCGCCACACTGTTGCATGCGCCTTAGAATCCCGTAAGCCATCCGCCTTTTGTTGGGCATTTTTTTGCATTTCGTAACGCAGGACATGTTTGCTTTCAGATATAGATCAGCCCCAGTGTTTCTGTGATGCATAAAATAGTTCACGGCTCAGTTATATTTTGACTGGTGGTTAAGTGTGTTTATAAATGGGTAAACTGGTGTCAATGCCATTTTATCTCCTTTTGTGCTCTCCATGGGTTATGCCCCACAGCGTGTCACTGTGACAGCTGCAGCTACCGATAGGAAACAGCCTTCTACTGTCTGTTACTAAATGCATAGATGCACCTTTCAGACATAATGATAGACACTCATGAACACTGGAGCATAGGTAAAGCATGTTATTGCTCATAACACAAGACTTAGTTGCTTTGCGTAACCAGTTGTCGGATAACCAGATTACCAGAAAGAGTAGGCACCAGTCTATGGGCCCCATGCCTTTAAGGGGCCAATGGATCAAGCTTTCTGAACTTGTTTCCAAACAGATAGAAAAAATAATCAACTTAAAGAAACAAAGACTTTACATTACAGACTCTATAGAGCAGATTCTGTTTATTCAAATTTTTGGTAGGTAAAATTAAAATAATAACTGCCTAGGGGCCACACAAGGTTTAATCCGGCGCTGTGCGTAACACTACCTTTTTTTATGCTGTAACGTTTGTCACAAAACAGATGTTCTCAGCCTCAAACCACACCCGATTACAGCACCCTGCACTTGGGTTTTGTTTTCTGGAGAAAGGCACCCACCGCTGCATTGTCGCCACACTGTTGTATGCACCTTAGAATCCCGTAGGCCATCCGCCTTTTGTTGCGCATTTTTTTGCATTTCGTAACGCAGGACATGTTTGCTTTCAGATACTGATCAGCCCCAGTGTCTCTGTGATGCATAAAATAGTTCACGGCTCAGTTATATTTTGACTGGTGGTTAAGTGTGTTTATAAATGGGTAAACTGGTGTCAATGCCATTTTATCTCCTTTTGTGCTCTCCACGGGTTATGCCCCACAGCGTGTCACTGTGACGGCTGCAGCTACAGATAGGAAACAGCCTTCTACTGTCTGTTACTAAATGCATAGATGCACCTGTCAGACATAATGATAGACACTCATGAACACTGGAGCATAGGTAAAGAATGCTATTGCTCATAACACAAGACTTAGTTGCTTTGTGTAACCAGTTGTCGGATAACCAGATTACCAGACAGAGTAGGCACCGGTCTATGGGCCCCATGCCTTTAAGGGGCCAATGGATCAAGCTTTCCAAAAAGATAGAAAAAATAATCAACTTAAAGAAACGAAGACTTTACATTACAGACTCTATAGAGCAGATTCTGTTTATTCAAATTTTTGGTAGGTAAAATCAAAATAATAACTGCCTAGGGGCCACACAAGGTTTAATCCGGCGCTGTGCGTAACACTACCTTTTTTTATGCTGTAACAGCAAAAATGTCCCCCGTTTAATGGAGTCAAAGATTTAGTCAAATTTTACGGTTAAAGGAGTACACAAAACAAATGTAAAGCAGCAGCTGTCCTGGTACCGAAATCTGTCCGCATTCCCTGAACCAGAACTAGGGGTGGCCCAAAGGGCCCCTGAGAGGGTTGGGGCTTGTCCAAGGTTACTGGCAGGTATCTAAATAGTTGGGGGCCCCTTGCACAGGGCAGCATAATGGACCTGGTGCAGTGTTTGTTTCCTCAACCACACAATCTGTTCCGCCGCTTAAGCATTAGCTTGTTATAGATGCTTAGCCGCTCCTCAGCAAGTGGTGCTCTTTTAGGATTGGACAGTTGATCACTGGGCACCTGTGGTCCACAAATTTGAGATATGCATTAGTATTGTCCGTGGCGTGGAATGCTAAATAAGGATTACCTATTGGGTTGTACAATGTGTGATCTCAGTGATGAGAATTTTCTAGCCATAGTTATCCTAACAGGATAAAAGCTGCTGATTCAGAATTAGGAATAACAACAACAACAATAAAGTAGCAACTCTTTATTTTTATTTATTTTTACCAAGCAATTGAGAGTTAGGAATCACCGCCTCTCAACTCTAATTCTGTCTGCACATTTTATACCCCTCCCCTCTCTCCTCCGCTCAAAGTATATTTGTCTAGATGCAGATTTGCTCTTTTCCCCTCTGAATCAGCCCATAGCGATATACTAATAAGAAAAAAAGCTAATAATCATACAATGACTAGATAGAGAATCTACTAATAATCATACAATGACTAGATAGAGAATCTACTAATAATCATGGCATTTTATGAGTAACATAAACAGAGGCAGATCACATGACCACTTCACGGTGAGTGCTCTCATCATCAGTTACTGAAGCTGAATCTCCCCCCATCCTCCAGGATATTAATTACCAAGCAGCAAGTGCCATCAAGACCTATAGAGGGGGCAGGCTTTAATTACCGGATGAGCTAATATTCCAGAAATGTATTTGCATGATAAAGCGACAGTTCTCGGTGTCTTAAAAGAAGGTCATTGTCTGATTTTATTTTTCTTACAATTGAACATCTGGGCTTAATGAATGAGACGGATAAATAGAATTGGGTAGTAGATGGTAAGCTACAGAACTCAATAGATTATTATTATTACTGGTTACGTTTATGAACCTATAAACTAAATATTGGTTGAGTTGAGCCTGTGGACCTGGATTCATTTAGAGTTGCTTACACTGCATTGCCCAGGATAGTACACACTGAGCCTGGTCCAGACTGGAAAGTACGTCTCATGGCGTAGTGTAGCGAATCTCTGCATCCCTTCGTAATGCATACACAATGACGTCAATCCGGACCAGAAAGCTATTGCCTGCTGCTAACGCTTGAGTTCGGAGGAGCGTTCTATGGCCTCTATTTACATAACTTCATAACTCCAAAAAAATGAAGTTTTTACTCCAAAAATGAACTTTTTCTTATTTACAAATGATGCACCACCATGGAAATAAACAGTTTCCATGGCGATGCAGTCAAAGCTCATATGTGTTCACCGGCCTGCTGTTCCTTATGTAGGGCCGGCGCTTACTCCTAGTTTTACACTCCGCTCTGAGGGCCCGATTCAATTGTTAAAAAATCCTTCGCCAGCGTATTTTTAACGCATTTTTTTAAAATTTACTGGCGTTATTTTTTTTCCTTATTCAATTCAACAATAGAATAGGCTTAAAAACTTACCTGACAGAAGACGCGTCTGCCCACAGGTGCCGGTCCCGACATGAAGAGCCTGCTCATGTGCAATTCTTCTCATGCCGGGGCTTCATTTTTACAAAGTCCCAGCAGAGAGCGACTGCGCATGTGCAGACCTTCCCTTCAGCCGAAGACACCCCGCGATGACTGCAGAAAGCTCAAATGTCATCGCGGAACAGGCCAGCAGAGGGTAAGTTTTTGTAAATAATGTGAACGTGGCTCGCAGCGAGCTAATTCGAACCTGGATGAGCGTTTCCACAAGTAAGCCCAATCCAGATACAAACGTTAACGTAAGTGCACATCTCTCTGGGAAGCATTGAAGCTTAAGCTTCATTGCTTTCATAGTAGATCCGCCACTGGTCAATGTGCCTGTCCAACAGAGCGGAATCCTGAAGATCTTGATGTTGCTGGAGCAGGAGATCCGGTAGTGATCACTGGACAGGTACATTTTATAAATAATGAAGTTCCGTCCTGTAGGATTGTCACGACGGTTGATGGTCCTACAAGGTATGGAACTTTAATTTCATGTAAGTAAACCCCTCTAGTAGGGCTGGGATGCTAACTCTGAAATCAATATTGTTATGAGGCTGCACGCCAGAGCTACTACGCATGCGTAGTAGCTTAATTCTTAAAACAACGTACGTAAGACGAAAACTATGTAACTGTGAATTCGGACCCTGGTCTTCATGGTTGCCCCTGATGGTGGGGAAAGACTTTTGCAGCAGACACTAAGCAGGTAACAACTCCCTGGAGGCAGCCCCCGGTGTAGCAATGAATTCGGAGCTCACACACAGCACAAACAACAAGGCACAGAATACAGCAAAACAAAAGAACGTTTAATAAAACACAAACATTACCTGACACGTTATTGGAGATATAGAGCTGTGTGCAACAGGGAAACCAACAGCGACCTAACAGGGAATAATACAAGACATATAACACAGTATACTAGACAGAGGCAACTGGAGCAGGTCCATATTGAGGGCCACGTGGGCCTGGGACTGAAAAGGGCCCACACTATATAGAATGCTTTGGAGGAGGATATCAGTTCCTGACATTCATCCTTATGCACTGCAGTGGAAGGCCTGGAGATCTGCAGTGTGTGGGGGCCTATTTTCAGATGGAGGCCTG
This sequence comes from Limnodynastes dumerilii, assembly GCA_011038615.1. Classification (NCBI taxonomy): domain Eukaryota; kingdom Metazoa; phylum Chordata; class Amphibia; order Anura; family Limnodynastidae; genus Limnodynastes; species Limnodynastes dumerilii. The sequence goes on from WWET01002392.1 coordinate 174,595, forward strand.
GGACTGTAGTTACATTGGGCAGGATCCTGAAGAATGGCTGACAGGGGAATTACGTGCTGCTCGGCCGTAAATCCTCTGTTTTTAAGGTTGTGCGTATGCGCATAACCTTCATATGACGCCGTAAGGGCCGGAGGCCATAACTAAAGTTATGGTCGGCGGCTGCTACAAAAAGGGGGCTTCCCCCCCCCCTTTACGCATGTTGTATCTCCACCATATAGGTGAAGATAGAGATGCAAATTAGGGGACGGGGCTGGGGAAGCCCTGTTATGATCAGTAGGGGGTGTGCACTCCACGCTCTGATGGCGGCCGCACTGACCTGTAAGACGTCTGTAGGTAAGGATATGGCCCATTAGCCTGATTGTTAATCTGGCATTAAACTGGTAACATTTGGGCCCGTATTCAGACCTCCGTCTTCTGTGCCCGTCCGTCCGTAACTAACCGATTGAAGTTACTGGGCATGCGTAGTAATTATTGTACGCTATTTACGTAGTGTTTCCCTCCGTAGATTGCGTACACGCAATCTACAGAAGACGGAGGTCTGAATATGGGCCTTTAATGTATAGAATAGTACAAAACAGAATCACTGACCACAAAGCAAAGATAAACCAACTGTGATGATGTAGCTGAATAAATATGTCCATTACCCTGACAGTCTGTCTATTCATACACTTACACATCCGTCCATCACTATCCATCATGCATTCATTCTCATATAAAGATCACCATAGTTCTGTCTGCTGGTTCGTCTGATAAGTGTCCCCCCCTCCCCCCTATGCTTAGCTATGAATCCATTCCTCAGTCTGCCTCCCTGTCATACAGATAGAGTGTCTAATCTGAACATCTGCCAACCAAGATGCCTGTCATCCGCAGCACTGTCACTTCTCCTGCCTGTCCGTGAACTTATCTTTACATGTGCCTACCATCCTCTCCGTGTGCCATACTTCCTGCCTATCCACACAGTCATCTACATACCTGTCTATTACCCTCCTGTCTGTCCACCCTATCATATATACACCTACCTGTCCATCTAATCATCTACACACCTACCTGTCCATCCAATCATCTACACACCTACCTGTCCATCCAACCATCTACACACCTACCTGTCCATCCAATCATCTACACACCTACCTGTCCATCCAATCATC
>WWET01002392.1:198694-208715 GCA_011038615.1 Limnodynastes dumerilii
TGCATTATGAATCTCCTATTTATCAGTTCATTATTATTGCTGGATATGTTTATATTGCTTTTTATATTTTCTTTTCCATTTGTTGCTGTGGCTATATTATCTGTCATTATTGACTGGCCTCCCAAGACTTTTTGGTTAGGGGAGCAGCTATTTTTATTATTTGTATCACTGCCCCCCTCTCCTAGTTTAAATGGTTTCTAATAAAGCATTTAAACTGCTTACTTAGAATATCTGTCCCCACAAAAGATGGGTGTAAGCCATCCTTTTTATACAAGTTCCTATTTTGCCAGGTGGAATGGCTATGTTCTATGAGCCCAAATCCTTCCTCATGACACCACTTCCTAAGCCACAGATTGAAATCATGAATGCGCCACATTCTACCTTCTTCATATCTGTGTACTGGCAGCACTTCAGAAAAAGTCACAGTATTTGCCACCTGTTTAAGAGCAGTTCCCAATTTCCTAAATTCATCTCTGACTGCCGCAACTCCAGCATTAGCTAAGTCATTTGTCCCAAGATGGATAATGACATCAACCTCCTTTTCCTTGCTCACTGCCTTTACAATATTTAAAATGCGCTTTTTATCACGTGGAACTGTCGCTCCAGGCAAGCACTTCACCTGATTTCTATTTTCGGGTCCTGTTCCCAACTGGATACCCCTAACAATAGAATCCCCCACAAGAAATGCAGTCCCTCTCAGGGATTCCTTTTTCTCACCATCTGGTTCCCTCAACACCTCATGCGCTACATTACCTGTTGAAGTGCTCTCCAGGCCTCCAAGTGCTGCATAGGAGTTACGCAAGGGCAGAGGCTGTGCAATGTGTCCTTGCACAACTGGAACCTTCCTGCATGCATTCCTCACCATAGTCCACCCAGTACGTTTCCTGGGAACTCTCTGAGGCAATGGTGGCATCAAAGATGCAGACATCCTGCCTATCTCACCTTGCATCCTAGCTATCTCATCAAGCAAAAAAGACATCCTCTGACAGATTGGACAACACCTGAGTTTCCAAATTCTCTCACCTACAATAAGAGGTCCATATGTGTTTTTTTACTTTTAGCTGCTAATTGAGTACATATATACATTTTATGCGCTGTATCTATACATTTTTCGTTTTATCTAGTCCTCATCTTTTTGAGTTCTCAAAAGAGAGAGTGACACACTATCTCTTACAGCTGCTTTGCTCCTTAAAGCGCCACCTGTTTTTTGTAAATTAGTATAACAGGAGAGAGACAGAGCGAGGACAGGTCAGAGTGGAAGGACAGACAGTGGAGAGCAGTGGAGAGAGACACAGGAGAAGGAGCGGGGACAAGGTATGACATTTATTTAGATTTTTTTAATGTATATACTCTCCCCACACACACACTACAAGACAACCCTTTCACCTTTCAGTGCTTACAGTTCATATTATGCCACCATATTGAGGCTGTATGGCTTTATACATCGCTAATTAATATCTTGCCACAGTATAAGTGATAAAGGCTGCTGGCCTGTTATAATGGTATTAGTATGGAGAACTGGTAAGTGTTAACTAGCAATCATTTGTAGACTAAAACTCATAAATGCAATTTAATATTTATTGTAAAAAAAGATGAAACAGTATAGGGCATAGAGAACATATTAATTACATACTTATATACCCAGCACCAGACATAGATGTTGTGGACTACAAATCCCATGATGCTTTGTCAGGTTTCAGCTAAGCCTATGCTGTTGGAGCATGCTGGGATTTGTGGTTTCACGTCATTTTTAATGTCTACCCCAGGTTGCCTTCATCTGACCTTCTCTGTTGCAATAGTTATTATTACCAGCAGAGGGAGACAACGAATAATAACTATAACAATACCATACAAGCAGCAAAAGATACAATAATTATTATTATAAAAAGCAACTCAGAATGATGTGCAGGACATACAGTATGGAGTTCGGGATTGCTGGAACCTGCATAGCTATTGGCCATAGTTTTACTATATAGGACCTGCATTGTGACTTGTATACTTCCAGGGCCAGATTTACTAAGCTGCGGGTTTGAACAAGTGGAGATGTTGCCCACAGCTTAGTAAATCTGGACCCCCAGAGTTGATGGCCACACACTTTTTTATGTTCAGTAAATAAAGTACATATGTACATGGTTTGCATGGGTGTGGGTCCCCTCTGCAGCCTTGCCCTTACCCTTCCTGTCCCTCCCTGCAACCTTCCCCTTCCTGTCCCTCTCTGCAGCCTTCCCCTTACCCTTATTGTCCCAAAGGCTAATTTTAATCCTCCCCTTTCTGGAGCCTAACCTTTCCTGTCATGACAAATAGCCCAAACCAGAACGGGTACCTTGTCAAAATAGGACCTTTTTTCGCTACGGTCCCCGTTCCGGAAATGAAATTTTCAGCATTTAAAGGGTGTTGCTGCCATCGCTGCTATTGTGAATGTAAGTTATACCAGTATATTTCTATATACACTGCATCATGTCGGACTTATATGCTCCAATAAAAAGATTAGTAATCTGCGGCTCTGTGTATGATGCTGCTGGGGAATAGTAGTGACAGGCGCAGCCAGACACTCTATCCATGAGCACAGATAGTGGTTGCGGCTGATCCCCGCCGCTACTATTCCCCTATAGCATCGTACACGGAGCCACGGTACGCTAATCATTTCACTGTATTGGGCTGTGGCTCTGTATCTGAAGCTGCTGGGGGGGAGGGGTAGTAGTAGTGACAGGGGTGTAAGGCAGTCTCTCAATAGGGGCAATAGGGCCTTGGTTCAATTGCATTGATGCATTTGCCGATCCGGCCGTATACTGACAATGATGAATGGCGGCTGTATTAGGCTACGGCAGATCCTATTTCCCTGTTCCCAATAACCAAAGACCGCGGCGGAACCTATTTCCCCCTTTCCCAATAGCCACAGGCTGGGGCGGAACCTATTTCCCCATTCCCAATAGCCACAGGCTGCGGCAGAACCTATTTCCCCCTTTCCCAATAGCCACAGGCTGGGGCGGAACCTATTTCCCCATTCCCAATAGCCACAGGCTGGGGCGGAACCTATTTCCCCATTCCCAATAGCCACAGGCTGGGGCAGAACCTATTTCCCCCTTTCCCAATAGCCACAGGCTGGGGCGGAACCTATTTCCCCATTCCCAATAGCCACAGGCTGGGGCAGAACCTATTTCCCCCTTTCCCAATAGCCACAGGCTGGGGCGGAACCTATTTCCCCATTCCCAATAGCCACAGGCTGGGGCAGAACCTATTTCCCCCTTTCCCAATAGCCACAGGCTGGGGCGGAACCTATTTCCCCATTCCCAATAGCCACAGGCTGGGGCAGAACCTATTTCCCCCTTTCCCAATAGCCACAGGCTGGGGCGGAACCTATTTCCCCATTCCCAATAGCCACAGGCTGGGGCAGAACCTATTTCCCCCTTTCCCAATAGCCACAGGCTGGGGCGGAACCTATTTCCCCATTCCCAATAGCCACAGGCTGGGGCAGAACCTATTTCCCCCTTTCCCAATAGCCACAGGCTGGGGCGGAACCTATTTCCCCATTCCCAATAGCCACAGGCTGGGGCAGAACCTATTTCCCCCTTTCCCAATAGCCACAGGCTGGGGCGGAACCTATTTCCCCATTCCCAATAGCCACAGGCTGGGGCAGAACCTATTTCCCCCTTTCCCAATAGCCACAGGCTGGGGCGGAACCTATTTCCCCATTCCCAATAGCCACAGGCTGGGGCAGAACCTATTTCCCCCTTTCCCAATAGCCACAGGCTGGGGCGGAACCTATTTCCCCATTCCCAATAGCCACAGGCTGGGGCAGAACCTATTTCCCCCTTTCCCAATAGCCACAGGCTGGGGCGGAACCTATTTCCCCATTCCCAATAGCCACAGGCTGGGGCAGAACCTATTTCCCCCTTTCCCAATAGCCACAGGCTGGGGCGGAACCTATTTCCCCATTCCCAATAGCCACAGGCTGGGGCAGAACCTATTTCCCCCTTTCCCAATAGCCACAGGCTGGGGCGGAACCTATTTCCCCATTCCCAATAGCCACAGGCTGGGGCAGAACCTATTTCCCCCTTTCCCAATAGCCACAGGCTGGGGCGGAACCTATTTCCCCATTCCCAATAGCCACAGGCTGGGGCAGAACCTATTTCCCCCTTTCCCAATAGCCACAGGCTGGGGCGGAACCTATTTCCCCATTCCCAATAGCCACAGGCTGGGGCAGAACCTATTTCGGTAGGAGCAGGTGAACAATGATGCCTTTATTTATTTAGCAAGTGACCAATCATTTGATTTCCTTTGCTAATTACAACTCATTCTGCTTTTATTTTTTATTTAAAATATAACAATAATAATGTATACAATGTATCTTTCTTTCATTACATGAATTATTTGAACCTATTTCCAAAATTAAATTTAATGTGCGCTGGGGGCCCCCAGAAGTTAGTTGCCCAGAGGCCCCCACAATCCTTAATCCGGCCCTGGGTTAGGGTTAAGGCTCAAGAAGGAGAAGGATATGTTAGGCTGCAGGAAACGGGTTAGAGTTACAGCAGTTACTCAAAAACAGACCATCGTGCCAGCAAACCACATCCGTTCAAAGGCCCTAAGAGAGAAACTGATGCCGTTTGAGGAGACCACAGCACCAACGACTGGCTAAATCGGCCACACTCAAAAGACAAAATGAAAACGCATATTTGAACAGAATTCCATAGCAAACATATGAAGACCTGTTCCTTGCTATTTGGAGAATAAAATATTGCTTCTAAACCTGGTGGAAACTCAAACGCCTTTCAATGCGCTGAAATGCGCTATTGTATAAAATATTGCTTAAATTCCTATCAGTGTTTTTTCCCCCCTATTGTTATTGGATATAAAGGATTTGTATGTGACTGAGCTGCTGCCTTCTCTTATACATGACCTCATTCATGTCAGGGACATGCATCCTCTCTAAATGGCTCTCAATGCCACTACCATTTGTATTTGCTGTGATGTTTGCAGTGCTTGGGACAGCTAGGCCATTTATCTGACTGTGTTACATTTCTAGGCCAGCAAAGCCTTGACAAAACTACATGGTTTGTTAACTGATTTCACCAATTGCATACTGTGTTTATGTGTGTGGGAAATGGTGGCACATTCAAGAATTTGCTTTGAATTTTAGAACTGTTTTATGTCACCATCTCTGACTCAAGGGTGAGATAAAAGATGTCAGGTGAGGTATACAGAGTATGGACATTGGTAAAAAAAAAAAGGGCCAAAGATCAATAACATCAAATCAGACAATGAACCTAGAGAACAAGCAGGAGAGCACACAAGTGGAGGTAGATTACTGGAACATGACAGAGGCCAGCAAGTAAACATGCAGTAACAGGGAGCAGGATATAATGACCACCACCTTGCTCTGGGGGAGAAGCTATATAAAGCCAAAGCACAGGTGAAGGCTATCAGGTTACAAGAGCCTGTTATTAGTTCAACAAGGTTCCAATTCCAGCCCCTAGGGGCAGGTCATGTCTACAAATAAGATTAACTAGACCAGGTCTGCCCATGGAGGCAAAACAGAATACTCCTGTCCAGGATGTAAAAAGAATGAGTACATAGGACTGGGATGCGCCTGTTTTTCAGTTCTGCGCATCTGAAGCTCATTGATGCATTTGGCTGTGGTTGTTAAAAATAAACGTAAAATAAATGTTTTTTCCCCTTTCAGCCTGGGCCCGTTACAGTGGCACTGTTAACATCTACTGGAAGAATAGCTGGATTATCATCATAAGTGGGTGTTTCCTCTTATTACATTGTAAGTTTTAGGCATTTGCTCTGTGTATAGATCCAGACTTGCATACTTCCACCATTTTCCATGCTCTTGATTTAGGAAACTTAAGCGCTTAGGCGCTGGATGTGAAGCCCAGTGATTGCAGATCCTTCTACTGTTGCTCAGGTATCTTGTGGTTGGGTAAAATAAAGTTCAATGCTACTGTACCTTTCCTGATGACACAACTTTTTGCCACTTGATCACAAGTATGGTCCGACTATGATAGCCAACAATTGTTAAACAAAGCCTTTGAAATAGATAATCTCTGAAGGCCTATGACCGAACTCAAACATTATTTCCACATACCATATGCCACAAAGGTGAAAGGGGGATACGGTCGAGTGTCATACACTTACTATTATGAAGAATGCTTGTTCGACACCACTGCATCAAAGAACGGCCGCTGGACATTTCCAGACTTGACTGTGACACCTGATTTACACTTCTGGACTTGACATGATGTGGCTGAGTGAGTATTATTCTTACTAACACTAATCCTAGAGTCAGGGTTATGCTGCAGTTTAAGTTAGGCTGCAGTTGAGATTGGTGCTGGTGTAGGACTTTTAAGTATTGGCAACACTAAAATCAATATAATAAAACAGTTGTGCTCAGTTAAACCATTCCCAAAAACAGAACATGTCTGCCATACATGGATGCATGGCGGGCCCATCTGCTTGGAAAAAATAAATGGGGCTTCAGAAATCATTAAAACTTTGTTTACTTACTATTTAACAGCTATTAAATTCCTGCAGATATCAGACAATGGAGCCAACGTCACCCATTCCATGTCCTACAGAGAGGGTGTATGATTCATCCTGTGAATTGAATGGTTGAAGTCAGCTCCATTGTGTGATCTCTGCAGGAAGCTGGCAGCTGCTAAATGGTAAGTAAACAAAGTTCTAATGATTTACTAATGGGCTACAATCTTACTTCTCCACCATGTTGCGAACAAAGCACTGTAGCAGGGAAAGCTCTACCAGGGTCCAACTATACTTTCGACATTAGTGTAGTCAGGAAAACAGCCCTGTCGAGCATATTTGTATCAACATTAAACACTGTTGAAATAGTTTAAAAAAAGAGAGAGAAGGACTAGAAAACAGCGCTGGCACACGCCCAGAAAGTGTAGTATATGAAGTAAAGTAACCTTGAAATTGAGTCCAACAATCGTGAGATTCATAAGGATCGCTTTGGAGCCTAGGTAGAGATGCTCAGAAAGCTGGGATAAAAGACAAAGTTTTTAGACACATGTTAAAATTCCAATAAATAAACAACAACAATAAAAAACTTTCAAGAAACTTTCACAATAACCTAGTTATAGTGGTATAGCATGCCATGCAGCTGTCAAACACCACGTGCGGGCAGGCGGCAAAGGGAGCACCAGGAAGCCAGATGTAAACACTGTTGGCACGGGAGGCAAGGTAACGGAACCACACACTAGTGATATTACCACCAACTATCGCATTTCGGGCAGGCGTGCCCTTTCTCAAAGCTTTGGTGGTGAAAAACAGTGCCGTGTATTTAAGTCCAAGTCCGTAATAAGGGTAAGATCTGATTGGTGGAATGACTATGACGTTGCAGGACTGAATAGGCGGCCATGATGAGGGGACGGCTGTAGCATTATGGATCCGGAACTCCATGGTGATAATAAACAAAGGTACCCGATGTCCAGAAGTTCTTTCATATATTCCAAATCGTTAACTACCCACCCCCCTTAAAACGCACTTAAATATACTCACATTTGCTAGGAAAAATAATAATAATGACTTTGTATATAAGCATAATATATGAAAGAGGTATATTATAAAAAAGGCATTGAATAATAATCATACGGAAATGATCTACAAGTTTAGTATGCATGATTCTGACTGATTAAAAAGATAGACAACACAAATATCCTGATATTGCAACATCCATAAGATCGAATAAGAACATCAGAAGCAAAACATAAGTGAATATCTAAAAATTAGTGATAAATATGGAAAGGTATAATGAATTATAAATTCATTCATCTAATAAAGTGCTTTGCAATAATACACTGGAATATAATATAATGAAGTGCAGGAAAAAAAAACTTAATACTAATTAGCAGTACACAAAAATTCTGAATTCCATTGTAGAAAGATACAGTGTTCAATATTAACTCATTCATAAGGTGCAAGTAGCTTCCTAGTTAAAAGTACCCCAAAAAATTAATTGTAATATAATTAATTTACAACATGACAGAGTGTTTAACGGTGACTCGTTTGTAAGGTGCAAGTAACTTACTAGTTAACAGTGCATAAAGAAAAAATATAAACATAGTGCATTGTAACATGATAATCAACCAGTACTAATTAGTGATGTATAAAAAATACAAATTCATAGAAAAGGCATATGTTCTAACAGAGGTCTAACCCCATTGATGCTAACAGCTAACAGGAGTTTTATGATTAAAATATGATTAAAATAAAAGATTCATAAAAGATTAATCCAAGGGATAGGAGCAATCGGACCAACAAGGGGAGAACCACATGTGATGAAATAAACTTTAATGAGAAAAACTATAAAGATGTATATTCATCCTGTATCTCCACATTAGTGAAGATAGGTAGTCTAGGGAGGAGTATCATCTCATATCAAAGGCAGATGTCCTTTCTATACACCACACACCTCGGGATATTCACTAAAAACATTCTCAGATAGGGAAAATGGAGTCCTATTATTATCTACATTCTGTAGCTAAGGGGAGACAGAAGATTCAAAAAGATGGTTTATCTTTATACACATCTCATACTTACCCAAAATTCCTTACTGTGTCTGGTCTGCCTTGGGGGTTTCCCAACCAAGTACTGGCCAGGCCCAACCCTGTATTGCTTCCAAGATCAGACGAGGTTGGGCATATCCAGGGGGGTATGACTGTAGGGAAGTATAGGGGAAAAAATTAGAAACTGCATTTCTTATTCGAAGAATTAGAAACTGCATTATTAGATCGCCCAACTACACACCTAGTGGTAATCAAATGAACCACTTCAATTCGAAGTCCTGGTTAAAACCGTTTGGTTCCAAAGAATTAAACAAAAATATAAGTCTCATCTCTGTCTTAGCCAGAGATGTATTATCTTTAGGTTTCCTCCAATTTCCCTTCACTTGTTGAATCCCAGCAAAATTAACTATATGTGATGGATCACAACTGTGTATTTCTTTAAAATGGGATGAGTGTTACGGCACCACTGGAATTACCTGGGCTGAGAACCAGGGTGGCCGTCAGGTAGAGGCGGACGACGCTTGACCAAGACGCAGAGTTTAGCAGGACCGTGTTCTTCGCTAGAGCCTCTGAAGGTGAGGATAGTCTGGCGCTGCTGGTTTACCCGCAAGTCGCAGCCCCTGGAGTAACACCCGGGAGAGGAAGGAGAAGCACAGAAGGAGTGAGATAGCGGAGAAAGCGGGAGAAGACAGGCCAGTAGGACCTGACCTGTAACAAACAACAACAAATACCAAACAGTAACAGAGGACGAGAGAAGGGATGACTGAATGAACGGGACAGACAAGACCTACTAGGGAAGTCACACGCACACACAAACAGCGGGAACTCCCGAAGGGGTTAACAGAGACAATCACTCGGGAGAGGTAAGGTAAGTACACTGGGACCAGACACTAAGGTGGGAGAGAGGGAAAATGGAACACTAGGTAAAGCGGCAAGGTACTGGGCTGGAACAAGGCTGGGGCACTCAAGAACACAATGAGAAAGCACAAGGCATGGAGAGAGAAAGAAGCAGGCACAGTGACTCAGAAAGAAACTATAACCGGCACTGAGCTGCTGCAGACAGGGGCTGAAATAGAGGCCGCTGGCCTCTGATAGGCTGGACTCAGACCAGCCTCCAATTACCACAAGGAACGCCTCCCAGCATGGTAAGGCGTTCATTCAACATAGAGGAGAGGAGGTGTAGCGTGCGCCTGCCCGAGGCTGCGGCCATGCCCCACGTGCTTGTGTTTACAAGTTGTGGCAAGCATATGCGGGGGGACAGCCGCGAGGCAGAACGGCTGCTGTGCTGGAGATCCACTCGTCACGCACAGCGTGTGTGTCTGGAGGGGTGAGTGAGCCACGTGTCAGAGTGACATATAACAATGGGCCTGATCCAGACCTACGCCGATGCGCTGTGCTTACTAAAGCACAGCGTATCGGTATCCACTTACCCCGACACTCCCCCTGTGCGGGCGTATTTCCCATTGCTTACGCCGGCTGAAGGCTACCCTAACTTC
>WWET01002392.1:212032-226324 GCA_011038615.1 Limnodynastes dumerilii
TATCTATCTATCTATCTATCTATCTATCTATCTATCTATCTATCTATCTATCTATCTCTGATGATGTTCAATCTGATGAAACTTGTTTGTTATAAACACACAATTTTTTCAGGTAAACAGGATTCACCCGGGGTCTTTAGGCAGCCAGTGTGAGCAAAAATTTGCAGGGCGCCTACCGAGCACCATTCAGGACACCCACTTTCTGCAAAAATGCTGTATTTACTAAACATAGTGGGTGTGAGTGTTGATTTTGATAATATCGACACCCACTTACAAAAAACCCACATTAAAAATAAAAAAATAAATAATGAAAAAATCTATGTTAAAAATGTTTAAAACTTACTTTAAGAAAAATAATGCATAGCGCGGCATGCTATTAATCCTTATTAATCCTGTATAGTACTAGGAGCCTGCCCATGTGTTGCAGTATTAATGGTATGCCGCTGCATACCATTGTAAAGAATATGTGTCCCATTTCCTATGTAAAGAATATGTGCCCCATTTCCTATGTAAAGAATATGTGCCCCATTTCCTATGTAAAGAATATGTGTCCTGTTTCCTATGTAAAGAATATGTGCCCCATTTCCTATGTAAAGAATATGTGCCCTGTTTCCTATGTTAAGAATATGTGCCCAATTTCCTATGTAAAGAATGTGCCCTGTTTCCTATGTAAAGAATATGTGCTCACTTTCCTATGTAAAGAATATGTGCCCCATTTCCTATGTAAAGAATATGTGCTCTGTTTCCTATGTTAAGACTATGTGCCCCATTTCCTATGTAATGAATATGTGCCCCATTTCCTATGTAAAGAATATGTGCCCCATTTCCTATGTAAAGAATATATATATAAAAGTAGTTTAGCCACAATGTGCTATAGGCTGCACTCCGTACTAAAGACAATGAGTAATACAGTATAGGCAAACAAAATCCCAGGATGGAGAGCATCAAAATTCAGCCAAAACCTGCAAAATGAATTAGCAAGTTCAGAGTGTGGGCATTATGAACCTGAACGGTTCATTCATAGGAAACAAGTACATAACAAAACATCAAATAAATGATTGCAAAGCAAGGTTCAGAGATACTCATCACTCTGTAGAAAGAAAGTGCTGGAGCAGGGTCATAAGCACAGCCATCACCCGACAGCTGTTTCGGTGATAGACACCTTCATCACGGGGTGCAGAGGGCTGGAAAGCTGAATCATTACCTGCTGCCACACGTGAAACCTTTAAATACACCCAGACATAAGCACAAGACATGTGACATGAAAAAACGCGCCAAGAGTCCGCAGAGAACAGCGTGCCTGTTGTCATGGAGACACAGTAAACTTCCGTCGGAACTAAAGCAATAATAAGAGCGCGGCCAGGGCTGGTCCAATGGCCGCTTGTTAAAACTGTAGTCATAGAGACCAAGAATGCATCCGGAAGTACCAATGGGATGACGTTATGCGGGTAAAGCTAATTGGTTGCTACTGTAAACACAGTGAAGACGGACATTATTCCAGCCCCCAAATGCAATTGGCTCTCAACTTCCAAGGGAGTCTTCAAATGCTCTGGTTGCGTGAATTGTAATTTCCTTATATTAGGAAATAAATTCATACACCCCACCTCTAAGCTCATCATTAACATCAATTATAGAATGACATGTGAAAGCAAATATGTTGTTTATACCATCGTTTGTCCCTGCACCATGGTGTACATCGGAAAGACCATCCGGACGTTGAGGGAACGGATTGCTCTGCATCGCTCATCTATTAAAAAAGCTTATACCTGCTTGGACAATAGGACTCCACAATTAGGACTAGTCAAATGATCGCAGTGTCAGCACAATATTACAAAAACAAAAAAGGATCACAAGAAATACTTCCACTGCGGTCGGAGCTAATGAAATGACCGCGCTGATATTATAATGGTACAGAATATTCGCTGTTAAGAACTAACGCTATGGAAACACTGCGGTCGGAGCTAATCAAATGACCGTGCTAACATTATGAAGGTAAAGAATATTTGCTGTTTAAGAAGTAGACGTTATGTTTGAATGGACTCAGCACTGCATTTACAAGAGCAACCAAAGTAAACCTACACTGTAATGAATGCAAAAAAAGGAAATAACTGTCTCCATGGCATATGCAACGCAGAAAAATGATCATAGCACTAGGTGCAAGATGGTGAAAGACAATAGGTAAGTATAGTGACAATAATAGCCGAAAATAAAATAAGAATAGAAATTATAATAAAAAGGAGAAATTTATGTTCGTGATATACATTAGGTGTAGTATTTCAACATATTATGAGCAAAAGTATCGTCTACAACCAAATGCGATCCCCTCTAGAGTTGAGAAGAGACCATTAGAACACAAACAAAATTACAAATTGTTCCTGGGAAGAATGATGGATACTGCTAATGTACAGTGGTAAGAGGACAAAGGCATCGCCGGTATTCTACTGGTTGTCCCACACTTCCAGGCCCAAACCGCGGTTTCAAGGTCATAGATATGAGCCATGACCTATTAAGAGATCCTTTACGGATCTAGACTCTTCTCCCAGTGACTCCGATAACCCCCAACGCACACCATCATCTAATAGTCAAACCCATTTTTTTCAGGAGGACATCGGCACAAGAAGAGTTGAGAAGAGACCATTAGAACACAAACAAAATTACAAATTGTTCCTGGGAAGAATGATGGATACTGCTAATGTACAGTGGTAAGAGGACAAAGGCATCGCCGGTATTCTACTGGTTGTCCCACACTTCCAGGCCCAAACCGCGGTTTCAAGGTCATAGATATGAGCCATGACCTATTAAGAGATCCTTTACGGATCTAGACTCTTCTCCCAGTGACTCCGATAACCCCCAACGCACACCATCATCTAATAGTCAAACCCATTTTTTTCAGGAGGACATCGGCACAAGAAGAGTTGAGAAGAGACCATTAGAACACAAACAAAATTACAAATTGTTCCTGGGAAGAATGATGGATACTGCTAATGTACAGTGGTAAGAGGACAAAGGCATCGCCGGTATTCTACTGGTTGTCCCACACTTCCAGGCCCAAACCGCGGTTTCAAGGTCATAGATATGAGCCATGACCTATTAAGAGATCCTTTACGGATCTAGACTCTTCTCCCAGTGACTCCGATAACCCCCAACGCACACCATCATCTAATAGTCAAACCCATTTTTTTCAGGAGGACATCGGCACAAGAAGAGTTGAGAAGAGACCATTAGAACACAAACAAAATTACAAATTGTTCCTGGGAAGAATGATGGATACTGCTAATGTACAGTGGTAAGAGGACAAAGGCATCGCCGGTATTCTACTGGTTGTCCCACACTTCCAGGCCCAAACCGCGGTTTCAAGGTCATAGATATGAGCCATGACCTATTAAGAGATCCTTTACGGATCTAGACTCTTCTCCCAGTGACTCCGATAACCCCCAACGCACACCATCATCTAATAGTCAAACCCATTTTTTTCAGGAGGACATCGGCACAAGAAGAGTTGTCTGTCTGTCTGTCTGACTATAGCTTATCTATGTCATATCTATCTATCTATCTATCTATCTATCTATCTATCTATCTATCTATCTATCTCTGATGATGTCCAATCTGATAAAACGCGTTGGTTATAATCACACTTCAGATTATTGTGACAGAAACATGTTTATTGATACTAGCTTATTTTTAACCATTCATGTGGTAATAAAATATCTGCGGGTTTGGAAACGTGGAAATGTTACCCACAGCAACCAATCAGATTCTAGCGGACATTCTCTAGTATTTAATAGAAAAATGAGAGCTAGAATCTGAATGGTTGGTATAGGCAATATCTCCACTTTTCCAAACCCGCATCTTGGTAAATCTGACCCTTTAACTCTATAAAATTAAGACTAAAACCAGGACCACATTTAAGACTTCATTTTGTTAGAATCAGGAAGCACCAGACCCTTTAGACATTGGATTCACTTACTATTAGATTGATTATTAGGCAATATTGTGATCACACCTTAGTTCCAAAAGTATTTAATCTCCCATTTAAGGAATTCCTCAAACATTAGTAGCCCCATCATAGAAGGGCTGAGTTTAGTAGCCCCCAGCAACCTTTATCACCAGACCTCTGTATGTAAAGTGTACCTCACTGACCGCCAATATTGCATTTGTCAATTTTTTTCAGGTGAACAGGATCCACCCGGGATCTTTAGGCAGCCGGTGTGAGAAAAATTTGCAGGGCGCCTACCGAGCACCATTC
Organism: Limnodynastes dumerilii; assembly: GCA_011038615.1. Classification (NCBI taxonomy): domain Eukaryota; kingdom Metazoa; phylum Chordata; class Amphibia; order Anura; family Limnodynastidae; genus Limnodynastes; species Limnodynastes dumerilii. The sequence goes on from WWET01002392.1 coordinate 216,279, forward strand.
AGGACACCCACTTTCTGCCAAAATGCTGGATTTACTAAACATCGTGGATGTGAGTGTTGATTTTGATAATATCGACACCCACTTACAAAAAACCCACATTAAAAATAAAAAAATCTATGTTAAAAATGTTTAAAACTTACTTTAAGAAAAATAATGCATAGCGTGGCATGCTATTAATCCTTATTAATCCTGTATAGTACTAGGAGGCTGCCCATGTGTTGCAGTATTAATGGTATGCCGCTGCATACCCTTGTAAAGAATATGTGCCCCATTTCCTATGTAAAGAATATGTGCCCCATTTCCTATGTAAAGAATATGTGCCCCATTTCCTATGTAAATAATATGTGCTCCGTTTCCTATGTAAAAAATATGTCCTCCGTTTCCTTGTAAATAATATATTCCCCGTTTCCTATGTAAAGAATATGTGCTCCATTTCCTATGTAAAAAATATGTCCTCCATTTCCTTGTAAATAATATGTGCCCCGTTTCCTTTGTAAATAATGTGCTCCAATTCCTATGTAAAAAATATGTCCTCCGTTTCCTTGTAAATAATATGTTCCCCGTTTCCTATGTAAAGAATATGTGCCCCGTTTCCTATGTAATGAATATGTGCTCTGTTTCCTATGTAATGAATATGTGCCCCGTTTCCTATGTAATGAATATGTGCTCTGTTTCCTATGTAAAGAATATGTGCCCCGTTTCCTATGTAAAAAATATGTGCCCCGATTCCTATGTAAAGGATATGTGCTCTGTTTCCTATGTAAATAATATGTGCCCCGTTTCCTATGTAAATAATATGTGCCTCGATCTTCATATTTTAATAGTTTGTCCCGCAAATGGTTGATAATAGTAGAGTGATACTGGCAAAATACTAATACATTTAAATATTATTAATGAATCTTCATATTCACATTTTTGAAGTCTTCAGTCTTGATTGCGGAGTTCATCCTCCATCTTCTTCTGGCTTCATTCCTGTAGATGGTCCTTCTTTAGTGATGTCCCTCTGGCTAATGACTCTCTGTCATTATTGGTCCCCTATTTATACCCTCTGATGGAACTGGCCGATGACTGGTGATTTATAATTGGCGCCTAATTCGCCTCTTAGTAAATCTAGCCCTAGATTTCCGTGCGTACGGAAAACACACAGATATGTATCAGGTGCATAATTAGTAGTAGTAATACTAATATATTGATCTTTAGCCTTTTATCCATTACACAATTCTGTCTCAATAAACAAATATACACTATACTGGTTTGTGGATTCTTTACGGAGAATTTATTATTAGGTCAATCTCTTTTGGGCATCCTTTTATATGATTATATAATTATAATTTAGTTGTTTCTTTAGGATATATCACTGGTGTATTTAAGTATTTTGTCATCTGAAGGCAGACTCACAAAGACTTGTTTATAGTTGTGTCAGTAGGAATGAAAAACGTTCCATGTAATTTACACATAGCATCAAGCATGTTTGCTAAACTGTGGTCATCCAGTTTCAAAATGCTGCAAGCCATTGTGATTGAGAGAAGGCCAACATACATACCAGAATCGCTTCCTTACATACCCCCCTTCAGCTTCTCTAGCGGCCTTTCTGGTAGTTTGATTATGTTTATCACTTAACATAACATGCACTACTACTAAGGCAAGATCCCCCACACACATACATCTCGAGACTTGATAGTCTTGTTGCCTTTTTGCTGTTCATCTATCCAGTCATGACTCCTACCAAGTTTTTATCCAAATCATGTTTGGGCTCTACCAAAATCCAAAAGTTTGTGTCTGTCAGATTTCTGTAAGGGGCTGATTTCTAAATGGTACATCCTACTCTAAAAATGTAAAATTGACATTTTTATTATATCGCTAGAGAGCATTTGACGGTGTAGCAATAAACTCCTGTGCAAACTCTGGGAAATGGATTTAATGGAGTATGTACTGTGCTTTTCTGGCACACTGTAAGTTAAATATAAATAACAGACAGATGAATAACATTTTAAGAACAATTTCTGAGGACAACTGTAACAAACTTGAATCGCTGTGTTGAAAGAAAGCACTGTCAAAGAACTGACCACAGAGCTGTGGATTCTCTCTGGTCTAAATTGAGAAAAAAGTCTAATTTTAGTTCAGTTTCACGAAAAGCCATAAACCCTGAAACTCTGTTATCTGCTAGTTCTGAGTACATTTCTTTAAAAGCCAAAAACATTTGGATGAGGGATTAGACGTCAGTAGAACATAGCTATTGATTCAATAAAACAAATACAAAACAAAAAAGGCATTTACATGAAAAATAACGAAGGGGTCCTTTAAAATATTAATTCCTATTACACCTTTATCACACTCCCTTTCCATTTAATTATCTTTCGTTTATCTTTTCTTTTAAATTCTTTACATCTAATGAGAATAAGGGAAGGGGAGTCCAACAGTTATTTTTTTTTATTCATTGTTATTTATTGAGTTTTAACTGCAAATTTAAATAAAATGACAACAAATAATCCCAAAACCACGGTAATTCCCAAAAAAGCCTAATAGACTTAGAAACATCACTGCAGAAGAAGGTCTAACAAAATACTTTAAGGGAATAAAAGAGGAGAAAGAAGAAATCAGAGTAGTAGATTGCACAATATGTCAAATCATGCAAATAGGAATATGACATGTTATGTTATATAACCATAAAGTCTGGTCACATCTGATTGAAGTTTAGGGGAAAAGCTACAAACTACAACTAGAGGTGAGGTTCACAGCTCTTGCGACACATTACTTGACAGCAGCAGTGAGGTGCCGACTACCGCCAGTTTTTGCCAGTCTGTCCTAAGAAAGGATGGGCCGGATCCAGACCTACCTGGTCGCCTGGATTAGACGTAGTGAGCTGGAGACGGATTAAGGATTTGTGCGGTTTGTGCGGTTGCGATCTTTGGAAAAGAGCTCTTTTTGAACGGCAATTACTGACTTGGATTAGAGATCTCTCGGTGGCCACCTGACATCTGTACACCACTAACGAAACACAATTACAGACTTTAGGATCCGGACCTCTGTCTCTCGTGGAGGGAGGCAGCAGTGACCATCCGTTATCCGTGGAACCCAGGTTCGGGACGCAGTGGTATTGTACTCACACCGATATATTTTATACCATTACACTTATGGAACTTCTGCATTGATCCCCTGCTAAAACATTTATATTCTGCACCGTATTTAAAAGCCTAAGTGCATGGCTATAGACTTTATACGAAGTTTGTCATCTATATAGAGTTGCTATATTGGATAAATACTTATCTCTTGATCCAGCTCCACACATGTTAAGCTATTATTAGTATATCGATTTTTTTTGTGTGTTTTACTATTTTTGACATGTTCAATTTATTTTAATAATATCTTCGTTATTAAATGTATAATTTTATACCTACCGCGTTGTATCATTCAGCCATTCTGAAAATATAATACCTAAAATTTAAATTCATATTGTACCATTAGCGCTGTATTCCCGTTAATTTACGGATCCAGACCTACGTTCCCTTTACGTTACATCACGTAGCGTATTTACACTATTGTAATTACAAGGCCCTCCCCTCGCTTCTATGTACTTTGGCCATTTTACGCTTTCCAAACCCTACCTTAACTTTTCAAAGCATAACTTTTGTCATACGTATAGGCAGCACGTACTTACGCCCCTAAACGCGCCCATACTGTACGATTTAAATGCCTCACCCCGCCTCTGAAGCGTAATTACGAGTGTCGTATGGATATCACGTCCCTTCATCCATAGTTACGTTCGTGATACTAGGCTGGTACGTACATTCAGGGTTACGGGTCGTAACATGTGCAGTACATACAAAACAGCGTTTATACGTCTCCGGCTAGTGTAAATTCGCTAGCGCACGTAGCTCTGGATCTAGCCTGATGGCTCCTGTGACAGCATGGTTTTCCCCTTCCCATGATCTAACCCTAACCCTCCTCTAACCTTAACCCTCCGGTCTCCGCAGCTTAACCCTAACCCTCCTCTAACCTTAACCCTCCGGTCTCCGCAGCTTAACCCTAACCCTCCTCTAACCTTAACCCTCCGGTCTCCACAGCTTAACCCTGACCCTCCTCTAACCTTAACCCTCCGTTCTCCGCAGCTTAACCCTAAATGGATATCACGTCCCTTCATCCATAGTTACGTTCGTGATACTAGGCTGGTACGTACATTCAGAGTTACGGGTCGTAACATGCGCAGTACATACAAAATAGTGTTTATACGTCTCCGGCTAGTGTAAATTCGCTAGCGCACGTAGCTCTGGTTCTAGCCTGATGGCTCCTGTGACAGCATGGTTTTCCTCTTCCCATGATCTAACCTTAACCCTCCGGTCTCCGCAGCTTAACCCTAACCCTCCCCTGACCATCGTCGTCCCCAAGCCTTACCCAAACCCTCCTCTCTCTTTAGACCGGGCTTACGCAATCTATGTACAGACTCTTTAGACCGGGCTTACGCAATCTATGTACAGAAATAGTACGCAGATAGCGTAAATAAGCACTACGCATAGCTCAATTCTTAAAACAACGTACGTAAGACGAAAACTACGGAACTGCGAATCCGGACCAAAATGTGTTGTCAGGGGGTCAATAATTACAACTCGCTTGTAGACCTTCCGCAATGCCCTTTTTTATACTATGTGTTACCTGTGTGGATCACAGTGTCCGTTCCACTTGCTGTCTACAATAAAACCATGTATTTGTATAGCGCGATGCTTAAAATAAGAGTAAATACAGTAAAATAGCCATAAACCCCTTTCTACATTCTAAAGCACGTTCTTCTTCTAGACAGTCTGTCTGGATTCCACGGGGAGTCTGTAAATACAATATGCAGTAACCAGCACAAGCAACACAGTGTAAACACAGCATTCCCATTATTATAGTGACGCATACGAAGGGTTAAATGTATGTAATTATTTTTTTATAGATTGATTGATCTATTTATTAATGGAACTTTTATATTTCATATTATATTACATAGAACATTACTATTATTAACAATCATTATAAAACAAGACTGGGTAATACAAGACACTCTCTGGGTAAGAGGTCCCTGCTTCCAAGCTTTCAATCGATAGGTTGTATGGTAACAGTGCTCAGTGCTCTGTATGATCAGTCACACAGCAGTGTTACTACCAGGACTGAGGGGATAGTACTATGGAGAGAGACAGGGTGTATGGTAACAGTGCTCCTTGCTGTGTATGATCAGTCACTCAGCAGTGTTACTACCAGGACTGAGGGGATATTACTATGGAGACACAAGGTGTATGGTAACTGTGCTCTGTATGATCAGTCACACAGCAGTGTTACTACCAGGACTGAGGGGATAGTACTATGGAGAGAGACAGGGTGTATGGTAACAGTGCTCAGTGCTCTGTATGATCAGTCACACAGCAGTGTTACTACCAAGACTGAGGGGATAGTACTATGGAGAGAGACAGGGTGTATTGGTAACAGTGCTCTGTGCTCTGTATGATCAGTCTCACAGCAGTGTTACTACCAGGACCGCGGGGATATTACTATGGAGAGAGACAGGGTGTATGGTAAAAGTGCTTAGTGCTGTGTATTTGTGTTAAACATGTAATAGAAAGGGATATTGAATAGTAAAGGGGTTGTAAATATTGGGTAGACAAAACTTAAGAAGGAGCTTGGGAAATTTTATAATCTTTTCTTAGTGGGTGAGTTGTTAGGGAGTTAAATTAAACATCAGAATACTCTTTACAAATCTATCTGAATCAGGAGAATATGCTGTAGATATACCTCATATATTTTGTGTGTTGCAATGAGTGGGATGCCTGTGAGTTTAAACCAACAGTTTATATTGTTGCATCAGTGGCAAACGCAGGATTTTGAAAGGGGGGTTTCCAATATGTGTAATACATGTGGGGTATATTAGCATCTCTCCCAACATTTTGGACCCTGAAAATGGAACAAATAAGCTCCGCCCCGTTCAAGCTCTGCTCCCGCCCCGTACCCACTGTGAGCGTGTGTGTTAGGGGATTAGACTGTAATGCGGCAGAGGTTGAAGTACTGTTTACAATGATAAAGAGTTAATTAATATGATGTTAAAAAACATATGTAAAATGATAATACTGATAATATGGTCATACTATCTGACTGCCAAAATATCTAAGACCTCCATTAACGTTCTTTGTGAAAGCAGGAAGTTTATCATGTAGATTTAAAAAGAATAAAAATAAAATAAATCTACATTAAGGAATTGAGTTTTTATGGTCTGTAACAAGTCCTGTTTTTGATATTGTTAAGTCATTTATAATTTACTTCTTTTACACATTATAATAGTAATTTTATATTGCAGGAACAGATCTAATACATAGTTGCCAACTCTCCCTGAATATCAGGGAGACTCCCTGAAATGTAGGTAATCTCCCTGACTCCCTGAGGTGTTTGATAATCTCCCTGATGTTGATTCAGTTCCAAATATCACTGCTGTATTAATGACAAAATGTAGATATTGTGTCCTGTTTCCCTGCATTGAGGCCTATGGAGGCAGACATTTTTATGGAGGCCAAGATGTAATCAAAGACTGGCAATTATCTTTTTAATAAATACGTATTTATTCACTGATAATTTAAAACTGAATAAATACTTTTGCTGCCATTTTTATTGAGAAATACTTTTCCTGGCAGTTCTAGACACCCCGGGTGGAGCTATTCACAGGACACACCCCTTTAGTGCAAGACACACCCCTTTGGTAGTACCGGACACACCCCTTTAGTGCAAGACAAACCCCTTTGGTAGTACAGGACACACCCCTTTAGTGCAAGACAATCCCCTTTGGTAGTACAGGATACACCCCTTTGGTGCAGCACCTTGATAGGGTTACCACAATTTCCCTGATATTCATTTGCAAAAGTTGGCAACCATGATCTAATAGCAATAGCAGTATACAATGCATTAGTAGAGTACATTACACAATGGACCAGAGCTTGTGTCAGTGCATAAGCACTGTTGAATATGTTGTGACAAATTTACCATTCTCACCTGCTTTCCTATTGCAGCACAGACCAGGACCATCATCCTCCATGACAGTCTACTCCACATGACCGCTAGGCCATGCCCCTTTCATGGCACTCACGAAGCCACACCCCTTTCTCTCTCTCAAAAGGTTACTTTTTTTTGCATATTTTAACATTTTTTTTTTTAATTTTCAATCTGGGGGGTTTCTGGGCAACCAGAACCCTCCCCCTGGGTGCGCTACTGGTTGCATCATATCTAAACTCCGGATCAAATTGTTTATATGGACATTAGACATTGTCTATTAACATATCCTTTTCTATTTGACTATTGTACTCTACAGTTGGGCGCAGATACAGCTTTTACTGCTATGGTGCTTCTTTTGTGATTTGGTGGTGAAGCTAGATTGTAGCCGTTAGGAAATCATACAATTTTGTTTACTTGCCATTTAGCAGCTGCCAGCTTCCTGCAGAGATCAGACAATGGAGTTGGCATCACCTATTTTATTTACAAGATGTCATACTCTATCTGTAGGACATTGAATGGGTGATGTCAGCTCCATTGTCTGATCTCGCTGGAAGCCAGAAGCTGCTAATTGGTAAGTAAATGAAGTTATATTGATATCTGAAGTCCCATTCAACCTTCCCAGCAGTTGGTTCCACCATCCATGCATGTGATTGCACACAGCACTGTTTTTGGAAAAATTTCAACTGAGCACAACTGTATATTTTATCCAATCATTGTTGACTTTCAGGACAGGAACTGGTACATTTTATTTAAGGAGTTTTGTTATACATTTTATTACCTTCGTTGATTTATTAAAGAGACATTAGTATATTTTCAATAATTGTGTCTATGCTTCTAGTGCTTACCAGTAATTTTCTTCAATGAATTTAGTGCATACCAGATAGGCAAATTCTGATCCCAATCTTATAGCACTCTGAACTAGACCTATTAATCATTAGTTATAAGTTGAAACCATTTTGCATCCTTTGTATTTCAGCTGTAGATTGTTTTTCTCTATATATTGGTGATTTAACTGAAACTCTTCCCTTTCTCTGCTTGCTGCTATTGCTGCACCCTTTTAAATGTTAGCATTGTGATTTTATTTGTTCAGTTAATTTGTGCTAGCTTCTGTTATTGCATTATCATGATTTCCGCCAAACTGAGAGTATATTTATTTCGATATTCTACACAAATGATTAAATATCACTGTAAATTTTTATGACCACAAAGATTGAATCTGGTAATTATTTATTTTCACCTTACTGAGCGCTTTAAAATTCTGAGAGTAGAGGATAGTCTTAATGGGCGAGGAAGGCCTTGTCGGTTGTTATGTCGACATTAAAAATGTCGACAGGTCAAATTGTAGACAGTTGAGTAATATGGACTGGATTCAGAGATTGAAAATAAGAGAGGAGTGTTACTCCTGGGCTAAACCATGTTGATTTCATGTGAGTCATATTTCATCTGTTGAAAACAGTATTAGAGTAGAGAGGTGATGTTTCCTATCCCAAGTCTAAACAACAGTGTGATAGTAAAGCTGGTCAGTATCTGTGTGCAGTAAGCAATTCAAGGATATATCCCTGCATGCAAAGAATACAACTACCTTGACTCCCCCTGAAATCAACATGGTTTAGCTAAAGAGTAACTTTTCTCTATTAGGGCTGGATCCTCAACTACGGCCGTCTTCCACAGACAGCCTTAATGTGCCGATATATAGATACTGCGCATGCGTAGTAATATAGTACGTAATCTACGTATTGTTTTGGTACGTAAATTGCGTATATGCAATCTTTACACAATCTACGTACGGAAACGATACGTAGAGTTGAGGATCCAAAACAGCCGTAATTGAGGATCCGGCCCTTAGTTTCAATCTCTGAATCTGGTTCTATGTTAGTATTTATATATATATATTACACTTCTGAAATGTTTTACAAGCTGCCTGCATTACATTAAGCTTACGGATGTTACAAATACTTATATAATACTCAAATACCAACATTTTGACCTGTCTACAATTTGACCTGTCGACATTTTGACTGTCGACATTTCATACCAGACCCAAGGAAGGGTATTCCAGAGAGTGGGCGCAGCATGGGAGAAGTCCTGTAGCCAGGAAGTCCTGCTAATGTGATGCTGTGGAGTACTGGCTGGAAATACTTCACTGAAAGGGCAGTGGATCAGTGGAATATCCTCCTATCGGTGGCAGCAGAGACTAATACAGCAGAGCACTTGAAAAAAATCAAATCTAAAAAAATCCCCAGCAACAACAAAATAAACTAAGGATCAAATAGCGTCTGAGGTCATTATGGGTTTAAACAGCGGTTCTTATAAGCCCTTAAATTCTCTGTTAGTATGTTTCTGTCAGGAAAGTGTAATTCTTTGTCTGTCTCCCCATATAATGTCAACTAAATTTATCCTGTCTTGAGCTACCATGAAAATAAATCTCACCATGACTGGATGGTACAGAGAGAAACAAGTTATTCTCTGGTAAGGCAAATATTTACAGCCGAGCAATGTTTGATTATAAATAGCGATCAAGAACATTTACTTAAAATTTCCCTTCCATGGGCTCCCTATTATAAACAGACATGTGCAGAACTTTCATCCATCAGTCTCCCACAAGTATTTACTGTTTATCTAAGGGCAGGTGTGAAGTCACGATTTTACAGAGAAAGATATGGAACTTACATCAAATGTGTAGCACTCAATAGAAGCAGTGTAACTTCTGTACTGACAAAGGGTTAAATAAGAGGAAAAGCAGGTGGAAAGTTACACCTGTGCAAAACCATGTTGAAATTCAGAAGAATGTTATTCTATGCATGCAGGGAGAATACTTTACTTCTGCTTACTGCACACAGATACTGACCAGCTTTACTATTACACTGTTATTTAGACTTGGGCTAGGATACATCGGGTAAGGACCTTATTCAGACTTAAGAAGGAGATTGAAAATAAGGGCTAGATCCAGAAGAACGTCTGTCGCCCAGACGTAATCTACATATAGTTTTGTTACGTAGATTGCTCATATACGCAATCTACGTAACAAAACGATATGT
>WWET01002392.1:226741-239915 GCA_011038615.1 Limnodynastes dumerilii
CACCTCATCTCTAATACTATTATATTATTACACAGATACTGACCAGCGTTACTGTCACACTGTTATTTAGACTTGGGATAGGAAACATAACCTCTCAACTCTAATACTTTTTGCAACAGATGAAATATGACTCCCCTGCAATCACCATGGTTTAGCCCAGGAGTAACCTTCCTCTCTTATTTTCACACTCTGAATCAGGTCCAAAATAATTATGTATGCTACTTTAACTTTCCGTGTGTATCTTTGTGTGGAGCGTGTGAAAGTAAGAATGGAAGTGCCGAACTCCGCCCATACTGCCCAATTTAAATGCCTTCTCCCGCCCACTTTGCGTATCCTCATTCTTACAGAGTGCTGGCACGCCACTTCTTACAGATGTCATTAGGTTCTTAGATCAACCCCGCGCATAATGAGTTGTTATGCGTAACATCTGCCGCATCATGTGCAGATAGCATAAAAGTGCAAACATACGCACACGCCCTGCGCATTTTTAAGTCTGAATACGGCCCATCATCTCTTAACTCTAATGCTGTTTGCAACAGATTAAAAATGCCTCCTCTGCAATTCATCATGGTATTGCCCAGGTGTAACTTTCCACCTGTTTTCTTCTGGCAATATAACTACAAAGATCACACAATGGAACATGTGGATGCAAGTTAGACCCGGTACAAAGCAACAAAACTCAATGCAGTTACATGACCACTATACATTGTGCAAGGGCAGGGTGTCAAGATAGAATCAAATATCATACGTACAAATTAAATATCTGTATATAGAGTGACCTTCAGTTGGCACAGATCTGGTTTTGTTTATTGCCCTAGCTAAAGGCAGTCGGGCATAGCAAGCTATGGCTCTGTGGTCAGAGTATGGCCCTGTCGTAAAGGGATCAAGATATGGAAGGGGGGTCCTAAAAGCCAGATCTCTGAGGAAGATTCTCTCCAGACCCAAACTGTCACTTGTCAAAAAGGTGGGGGCTATTTGGAGAGGAGCAGTTTTGCCTTTAAAAAGTGTGGTATAGATTTATAACGTCGTTCACTTCATGGGACTTTCAAACAGAAGAAGTGTCCCTGATTTCTGGTCTGTCCCGACCCGGAAGGTTCTTGTGTGTAATTCTTTCTGTGTTCTCCCTTTTATTTTATAAGAAACTGTTCTGCATATTGTATGTCCATTTTGTTATTCTCTGTAACTAAGCATTGTGATTATTATCATATTAAATATCAATTAATAAGTTCATGTCTCTGTGTTCTTACGGATTCACGTGTCAGACCAGCTCGGTTATTAAACGCTACTGACGGGTAACAGAAGAGGTCATTCTGGGTTGATGATAATTCTGGTAAAGCATAACTGTGCTTGATTTGGGTAAAGGAGAACCTAAGACCTCCTATGAATAGTCTTGGTGGTGGCAGTTAATTAGTAATAAGTCATATTTGGGGTGGGAGAAAGGGCATTGGTCATTGTAGAACAGACCAAGTGGTTGTTGTGATTTACCCCTTGAGCCCCAAATAAGTCACGAAAGCCTCAGATGAGGTCAGGGCCATGACCACAGGGTATTACACTGTACTTTACAGTATATGTGAAATGGTGGCTCTGAATAGTGCAAGATCTATTCAGCATTGATTGAACCACAATTGAGCTGTCAGACATATCCAGGGCCTGATGTGAACAGTGAGGCAGATGCGATTACAGCTCCAGGCCTACATCTGAAAATAGGCCCATCAAGAAATCCAATTAATATGATGACTGGTCATCCAACTTCTGCACTCTGCCTGTGATTTCCCATACACTCCAGTCACTGTTTTCCTACTGGGCAGATCTTTAGTGTCATTAATATGTAAAATGACCAATTTTGGAGCTGCTGCGGAATGCATGTTGCAGCAGACAATCCCATCAGCCATTGTGTAGCGCACATGTGCCTCGTCAGCCTTCATGGAGCCCCACTAACGCATGGGTCCATGCAGGCCTTAATCCGGCCCTGGCCATTTCTTTGTCCAAATGGCAACTACTTTCCCCATCATGGTTGCTAGGGGCAACATCTACACCTCTATTTGTATATAACCTTTAATTCACTAACTTTGAAACAGTTAACAGACCTGGCAATTGCTTTGATTTTCTATTACATTTTCTCCGTCAGAGAAGTATCTGACACACAGCAATGGGCCATCTCTGTCCTAGACACCGAGCATCTTTTTATCACTGATTTATACAGGAATCTCTGCTGCCGTATTTCTGTGTGAAGAGAACTCATGCTCAGAAATGTCACTGCCCATAAATCAAAGGAAGCTATTAGCGCTTTTTGTCTTCTGATAGATGGCGGATGCACAATATGTCAGCGGGCAGCTTTCATTTTTAAGGTAAAATAAACTAGAAATGGCACAGCTGTCACCCCGCAGCGCTCCTTCTTCCAGAGATAATATCTGCATCTGGCAGAGACGAGACTCGCGTTCCGCAGGTTACCGGCGACACAACTTTTATTTCCCCAGTCGTTTTTGTGCCAGGTAAAAGGTAACGAATCAGTGAAATTTCTTCGCATTTGGATTCAAAAGAAAAAAAAAATGTTTGGTTTTAAGTAAGTTACCAGCAAGTTAATAGTGCAGAAATATGCAGAATATGGGAAAAGTGGCGCAAGGGGCGTGTCGCTGCTGAAAACGGCTTTTTTTTTGCCTCGCTGAGAAGTAATCAATCCACCGAAGAAGGAAGATGCAGCGGCGAGTGGTGAGTATTAATGTAACCCAACCCTTACAATAATCCTTATCCTAACCCTCCCCTTCTATTACACTTGTCCTACCCTTCCATTACCCTAACCCTCCCTGCTCCTCAGCCCTGACACTAACACTTCTTTTCCTGTAGTCTTACCCCAAGACTCCCTTTCCCATAACCTGACCCTAGGACTTCTCTACACGCAACCTAATCCTAAAACTCGCCTCCCCACAGCCTAACCCTAATACTCTCCATAGACTACTACTCCTGATAGACTACCCTATAATACTCACCCATCTGGTCCGGTGTGGCCGGTCAGATACTTACCAATTCGTTAATAACATTTTGGAATTAGCACTATTTTCAAAATAGAGACAGAGGAATATTAGCTTTCAGCTGTCTCTATTTCGGAAACAGTATTTTCAAGGCAGTGACTGCATCGCTGTCAAAACTACCATGGGAGAGAAGGAACTGCGGCAATCAGAGTGGACGTGTACAGATGACCGCTAAAAGCTGAGCGCTGTTTATAACGAAGGGCCCGATCCACATTTACTAAGACATTCTGGGCTGTATTCACAGATCCGTTTTTGCGTGGGGTTGCGTGCGTATATTTAGCAGCGGATTAACTGCGCATGAGTAGTAACTTTTCCACACGAATTACGTAGTATTTACGCACGTAAGTACTTTAGGAACGGGCTTGTGAATTGCATGTGAAAGTGGGCGGGGGATGCATTTAATTGGGCTTTTTAGGGCGCGGTTAGATAAATACACACGTAGACTTAAGAGTGCCCTATGGAGGCGGAAGTCACCGAAAACCCGTCCAGCCGAGGGGAGTGTCACGGGTGTTGCCTAGCTACGTGCGTGCATAAAAACGTGCTCGTGGTAAATACGGATCTGTGACTCCGTTCCTCTGTATGTAAACAAAAACAATTAACAATCTGAAAAAGTGGCGCTCCAGAAATTCAGGCAATCTATAAATATACTGTATATATATAATATTCTAAATCGCAGCCTATATCGTGGCTTTGTGATGCCCACCTACAAAAAGTAACAAAAAGCAGAAATTGATATTGGTGCTGCTTCAAATAGAAATAATCAATCAATACAAAATAGCTCTAAGCGTCATAATAAATATATTTTATTATTAAGTACAAAGAAATGTTAAAAACAATCAAATAAAATACCAAAAAAATTAATTCTGGTACCAGAAAGACTAGATGGGACTAGCTGCGGGTTTTGCTCATAGCAACCAATCAGATTCTAGCTCTCACTTTCCTATACCATACTACAGAATGTCAGCTAGAATCTGATTGGTTGCCATGGGCAACATCTCTACTTTTCCATACCCACAGCTTAGTAAATCTGATCCAATGACTATGTAATACATATAAATATCTATTCAGTATTCCTCAAAACCAGATGCACCTGTATACAACCCTATGTGAACTGCACCTTATAATGTTCACCAAATTTCCCTTAAGTTCATGTAATATACAATTACCTCCAATCAAAGATTGAGACTAAAGGTAACAATATCCAATAGCAAATTAGAGTAGCATAAATTGTTGTTAAATGATAGCAATAATGTAGCCACTCCGCAATAATATAATTTTGTAATATAAATTGCTGGCAGCGTTTCTTATTGCACAGATATTTGTTAAATGATAGCAATAATTTATCCACTCCACAATAATACAATTTACTTGCAGTGTTGCTTATAGAGCAATATTATTAGGAGAGGAGTCCTAAGGAATAGTTTGATGTGATGTTTAAAGCATAAATTCATCAGTCAGCCTAAAGATATTACCGTAATGCAGATATCAAGCCCATATAGTGAAGTGCAGAGGGGTCTTCCAGCTGGTGGTTTAGCTGACAATAATGCCGCAGATGTAGATCTCCACTCACAGGTTTTTACTGACGGGGTCCCCTCTTCACAGTAACACAGTGTAGCGTGGCTGGCTCCCCGTGTAGCTCTCCATCAACTATAATCAGCGGATGTCGCGCATTTGTTCTACTCCATATGCACAATTCCTTTCAAGAAGGTTCCGTCAAATGAAGTGGATCCGATAACAATTTAAAGATTATATATTAAGATGATATATTTGTAATAACACCCAGGCATTTTTTATATTGATTACTTCCATTTGAAACAGAGCCAATATCAAATTCCGTACGTAGCCTCCGCAAATTCTGATTCACAATCCCGCACTCCCCCTGCTCTCATATGAGCGGATACTGGATCCGTGACCTGGGGCAACCTTAAACATTCTACACGCAACTCTATCCGCGAGGAACATGGAACAGAGAATCATACATAAGGGCTAAACCCAGCCCTTTCTGTATGATTTAAATGCCAATGGCCACCCGCCATGCGTATATCAAACACATGGGCGGTAGCCCTGCACCCCCTTGCAGAGGCAGATTTGCACCCAAAACGACGGCTGCAGTGCTAAACTTTAAATGACAGATGCCGTGAACCCCGACCCTGAAATAATCACACAAAAGAACTGTTTTTGGGTCTAATAATAATTTTCTTGATTATGACAATATTTATTTGTTATTTGAATCTAGGATAAATTTTAACATTATCATTAACTACCTCTATAGATGTAGGCTAAAGGAAAAGCAGATGAACAAGAATTTACACCATACATATATATTTGATGAAACCGAACCCTTAACTGTCCCCAAAATCAAACATTGGCGCTTTACTTCTGCCTTGGCGCCGTACCATGGCACAAGAGCACAGTGCAAGCGAGTTTCAACTCGGGTCGATCCGTATATACTGTGAGCACCCTATGATTTTGCACGCCACCTCGGCTTAGCCTCCACCTGCGTCATACATTAAAAAACATAAGCATCAAACATGCACATGCTTTTCCACCAGAGGGTGGATAATGCACAAGTATGAAACCTGCATACAGGCCCACCGACAGGGGGGGACAAGGGGGGCGGCTGTGAATGGCCACAAGATTCAGAGGGACCCCTGAAATCCACTATTGAACAGGGATGAACATGAGTGCACCGGGCCCCACAATTTCTGTTACCAGGCCTGCCTGCATGAATAAAATTAGGGAAGGAGGGAGAGGAATTCCAAGGAGAAAAATGACCTCACTTCCTGTCTGGATGCTTTATAAGTCTTCAAGCAGCAATAGACCACTCCCCTATCCATCACGGAGTCCAGTCCATCCAATGATTTAAATTTTACTCAGGTCAAATTCGTTAACACCCTCCCCCCCATCAATCCTGTTTCTGATTGGCCAGTCTCTCTATAAATATCCGACATTAGCCAGTTATAGTGTTTAGGTTCTCTTTTGCTCACCTGTTCTCTTCATTGTTCCTGTTGGTATTTTTTTTAGCATTTCCTGAGTGTGGTCCTAGCTCTACCTGGTCTCCATGATCTGCTAGTATATGCCTCTGATGAAACCTCAGTATAGAAGAAATGCGTCAGCCAAATGACTACAAATTACAAGCCTGGAAAGATTGCTATATCTATTGCTGACACTAGTGCACATGCCACTCAATACCCACTTAACCAGACAAGTTACTTTCAGACCAATTAATGCAGAGCACAGTTGGAGTTATATTGAGGAAAGAGCACCAGACCTTCCATAGGAGGATCCGGCACAGTCATGAACGGAGTACCCGATCGTTGGTTCCAGCACTCTGAAGTGTTGCATTAAAGCAAGTATATGTCCCTGTGGTTATCACAAGAAGGGGTGAGATTTGCATCTTTTTCTCCATATGTGTGTATATTAGTGTCCTTTTTCAACAAATACAAGCCTTGAAATAGAGAAACTGCCTTTGATATAAGCCTATTTCAAACACTGAATAATCTCTCTGTTACACATGCTACAAGTTGTTACAAACTGCTACAATTATACAAGGGTCAACATTAGTGATAGAGATGGCTACAAAATGTATGACTGTTATAACTACTCTAATTTACTCTGTTGCAATGTTGATTGCAGGGGAGTCATATTTCATCTGTAGCAAACAGTATTAGAGTTGAGAGGTGATGTTTCCTATCCCAAGTCTAAATAACAGTGTGATAGTAACGCTGGTCAGTATCTGTGTGCAGTAAGCAATTCAAAGATATATCCCTGCATGCAAAGAATACAATTACCTTGACTCCCCCTGCAATCAACATAGTTTAGCCCAGGAGTAACTCATTTCAAGCACTTACTTAAGTCTGGATCCAGCCCAATGTTCATTAAGGTTTGGTTATAAAAGATCAAGTAACTTGTCAGGGTGGAATCTGTTCATGAATTTGAACATATTTTTCTCTTTATGAGCAGTCTAGTTTAGGAATACTAATTTCTGTAGATTTATTGCATTATATTTATATTGGCCCATATCTTGTAATATTTTACAATTGTGTGTTTTAATAAATTGTGTTTTTATATAGGCGACTATATCCATTATTAATTTTTGGTTAATTAATAGGAAAAACTGGAATCTTAGTTATTTTTTTTATCTATCTTGCACAACCCCCTTCCTGCAGTTTTTAAAAAAATGTTTATTTTATTTGTTAATTTATAGTTTAGTGTTGCTGCATTACACATCCAAAGCGCCTGTTTTAATATTTTCTGTTTCTGTTTGTGACGATCTGCTAGTAGCCTGCTGCTAAGCCTGTCCCCACCAGCAGTGAATGCATACCCTCCAACATGACCCATTCCATCCTTGACCCATATCTTGTAATATTTTACAATTGTGTGTTTTAATAAATTGTGTTAATTTATAGTTTAGTGTTGCTGCATTACACATCCAAAGCGCCTGTTTTAATATTTTCTGTTTCTGTTTGTGACGATCTGCTAGTAGCCTGCTGCTAAGCCTGTCCCCACCAGCAGTGAATGCATACCCTCCAACATGACCCATTCCATTAGATACAAAACACTCTTCTCCTCAGTTTCCAACTGTCAGTTACTATGGTAACCACCTTTGTTGAGGAGGTAAATCGTTTTTTAAATATCAGTTAATTCATTTAAACCAAGAAGCTGATTAAATTGTACCTAATGGAATGGGTCATGTTGGAGAGTCTGTGAAGGCAGTAAAAACCAAGCTGTTAAACTCTACGCCCTTGAAGGCCATGACCGTAACAATGGGGTAGCCTGTCTCTGGGCTCCCTATCACTACACATGCAAAGACCATATCTGCATGCAGGTATGGCAATCCAGACCTCAATGCAACTCACTGCAGCAACTGCTGGTGTTCAGAGCGTTGTATTGCAGGAGGGAAAAGATGGATGAATGTAGTAATTGTACAGTAAGGAAGTGTTCCCACAAGGGAGCCCAAACCAGGTGCAAATGTTGACATAAGTACTTAGTGTTTGCAGCTAAATATTTGCACCAGTCACAGGTCAGGGGTAAGTCCATAAAATATTTAATTTATTTTGTTTTAAAGCGAATTAAATTAATGGCTATTACTATATAATGTATGCCTCTCATACTGTACAATGGAAGAACCGGCACCACTCGCTACATACACTCTAAAGGTCTAGATTTACTAAACTGTGGGAAAGGAAAAGTGGAGATGTTGCCCATAGCAACCAATCAGATTCTAGCTTTCACTTTCATTTTACATACTAGAGAATGTCAGCTAGAATCTGGTTGGTTTCTAGAAAATTTGCCCTAAATCCTTTACTTGTTCATTTGAACTTTTAGGACCAGATCCAAACTGAAATACTAAATGGTTCTTTTAAGTGCGATCCAGAAACCTAACGGTTAAGCATAATGACGTGCAAGATTTGTCCATAGTAACCATTAAATTAACTAAAAGTAAGAAAAAAAAGCAAAATTGAGCCAAAATTAAATAAATGTCAGGAAGAAGGTAGACTTGAAGGAATATCAGGTACCCGTACATCTAGTAGATGTGTTTTAATTTAAGTAGCATAGAGGGTATGAGGCAAAGGGGTGGAATTAGTAGGCTACATAAGGGGATGAGCTCTGGACATCATACCTCTTTGATTTCAGCTTACACTCCCTTCCTCCCAGTTTGGTGCTAGCAGTGGGGGTCAGAGGTTTTGCTCATTGGCTGGCGCAGAGGGAAGGACTTTATATCTTACTGATTTCAGAGAAAAAACACCCCTCTAGTTGGAAGCATTTGAACATCCATTGGGTCCTGGTCTGTCACGGCATCAAGCTGGGGTGAGCAGTGGGAAGATGGTGTGTTTTCCTAAAGACTCAACTTGGAGGGGATGCATAGGGCAAGTGGCAGAGTTTATCCTTTATCCAGAGTTCTTTTGTTTTGGTAATTACACTTCTGAACCCCTTCTGCCATTTATGGCCGCCTCTTCTGGTTATTACTTAATTACATAGTCCCAATTACAATTTGATTTCATTTCTAATGAATAAAATGTGACTATGTCACCGCGGCCCAAGGTTGGGCAGAGTAACCCAAAGGTGGGCTGCCCTGCTGGGCGCTCCGTTTAAGGTCGTCCGTTCCTAAAAAATTGTTCTGGGTCTATCGTCAAGTCCTCAGCTATTTGCCCATTTACTCAAATTAAATAAAATTACATAGGATATGAAACAGTTCTATACCTCCATCTGTTACTAGACTGACACACCAAGCCTAACTACCGGGTGGTGTTCCCCAGAGCCCCTGATGGAGGGGATGGACTTGGCTGCGCCCAAGTAGCAGTCGCTGCCCTTAATTGACAATCCCAAGCTAGGCTGAGAGACAAGTAGTACAACTGTAGTACTAATAGTACCTGCTAAGATGCAGGTAAGTGTAACAGGTGGGTACAGCTGAGGTGAGAATGCACAGTAGAAAGCAGACACGCTGGTGTGCAGATAAGTACAATAGGCGAGTACAGCTGAGGTGAGCACAGGCAGACTGTTATAAACAGAATGGTGCAGGAGGACAGCACCAAAAGCAAAGTACACAGCGGAACAAAAGTACTAACAAAGTTAAATACAACAAGCTAATAGCAATAGATTGTGTAATTATTGATCTCACTAACAATTAATACAGCTAACACAGCTGCTCTAGTGGGATGACCAAACCCACCAACAACAAAAATAAATAAATACCAACACAAGTGCTAGGGTAAATAAATAACAATGTATTAACTATAATTAACAATTAATTGTTATCTTGCAATATGTTACGTCCTAGAGCATAGCTATCAAATATTCACATATATAGCCCCTTATACATAGCATATATCACCATATACATAGTAACTATGGACCTGATTCACACTTAAGAAGCTTATTAAAATAAGAACTTAAAGTCACTCCTGGCCTAAACCATGTTGATTGCAGGGGGGAGTCATATTTCATCTGTTACAAACCGTACTAGTGTTGAGAGGTGATATTTCCCAGGCCAAGTCTAAATAAAAGTGTAATAATAAAGCTGGTCAGTATCTGTTTTCAGTAAGCAATTCAAAGATGTATTCTTGCATGCAAAGAATACAATTAACTTGACTCCCCCCGAAAACAACATGGTTTTGTCCAGGAGTGACTTTAAGTTCTTATTTTAAGAAGATTCTTAAGTGTGAATCAGGTCCTATATCTTAGATGATATAATGTAATTAGAATTCCGTGGCAATACTCAGATAGATTTTGTAGGAGAGTAATAAAAAGTCCACTTCTCACCATGGCTCCAATGTGGGGTTGAGGTTCAGAAAACAATGAGTTTCACAATGGTCCAAGTCCCGACACAGAGCTTCTTAGTGATTACACAGCAGGTGGCGAAATATTTAATTGACATAAGTAATATTATCATCACATTAAAACCTCAGGGTTGACTTTTAGCAAGTAGGAATTCTATGCAGATTGATATGAATTCAGACCCCGGGTATAACTCTTTGTCAACAATTTAGCTGTAGATGGTGGATACCACCGCCGACATTTTCTAGAGTACTCCTATCAATCGGTATAGAACTTCATGTTCATCAACGGATATTAAATGCAATCATCAATGTTCTTATTTAAATACCAGCTAAGAAAAAAAGAGGTTCTTTTGAGAAACAATAAGCTTGTACTTTTAATTGTCCCAATGACGATTATCAGCAGGACAGATTAAAAATGTTTCCTTTCGCGTTTCTCAACTTTTAAAAATGCCAAAAAAGTACTAACAGGCAGACGGAATAAACTGACAGGTGGTAGTAATCAGAGTAGTGCAGATTGCAGCACAAAGCACAGCAGAGCACAGATAACAAGCAGACAGACCAAACAAACGGGCACTTACTCAGCTCACACATACAGGAGGCATATGAATAAGGGAACAATAAACAAGGAGGAGAGGTAGCACACAGAATCACAGGATCAGAACTATATCAACACAGGACAGGAACACTAGAAACTAGAAGCTATGACCAGCCAGGAAGTTATCATCTGACAGCTGTTTAAGAGGAGCCCCATTGGCTGTTGAATACACATATCTAAATCCACAGCTAAGGCATCCCAGCTGCAAGGTACTGTAATCATCTAGGATCCTTAGCAAGAAGAATTTCTGCAGAGGAAACATGGACCGGAGTACCCTGCTACAGAACAATGATAACATTACACGCTGCTGCCATACTGCAGCATGTAACAGCATCATCCAATAATATCATAAATCTGTGAATTCCTGGCCATCATCATCATCCTGGACATGTCCTGAATCTAGTAGAAATAATCCGGCTGGAATTGTGTGTATTTATGTTAATGTTAGGATCTGGATTGAGCTATTTTGCATGATCACAGCCATAGCATAAATAGTATACTGTAGGTCATGGGTTCTCAACCAGTGGCACTAGTACCACGGGTGTTACTTGGAACACTGTCAGGAGGTACTCAGGGCAACTGGGCAAGATTTTCAAGCGGTACGATACAATACCAAATGTACGAGGACATCATTAATAAAATGTATTGTGGCTCTGTCAGGCCTGGCCAACCTGTGGCTCTCCAGGTGTTGTGAAACTAGAAGTCCCAGCATGCTATTCCAGGTTTCAGCTATTTCTATTTAGGCAAAGAATGCTGGGACTCATCGTTTCACAACACCTGGAGAGCCACAGGTTGGCCAGGCCTGCTCTATGGTATATGTAGAAATTGCACCTTAAAATTACTGTAAAAATATGTCAACAAGAAAACCCTGAAAAAATATATCTGGGTTGTGGGTATTTGTCTACAGGAACTGCAAAGTGGTACTTGACTTGATTCCATGGGCAACTGGTACTCCCCAAAATGGTTGAGAACCGCTGGTATAGGTTATTCAACCCCTTCTTTCAATGTAACGCCCCTCCAACAGCCGCAGCTGCGTACACTTCTGAGCAAATATACACTCTCTGACATATGCCTCAGTCTGGATCAGGCCCACAATGTATAAACATTGCCATTTAAAGCTCCAGTATCCTCTTACCCAGAGGCAGAAGTATATAATTCCAGACCTTAGAACAGAAGACATTTGGGTGGAGGGGCAACATGCCTTTTTGTTAAAGCCTATCCAAACATTGGGGTAGATCCAGAACTACGTCCGTCTTCCATAGACAGACGTAATTCAATAAACAATAGCTACTGCGCATGCGTAGTATCTATTGTACGTAATCTGCGTATCGTTTCGATATGTAGATTGCGTATAGGTGGTATTTTACGCAATCTACAGACGTAGTTCTGCGTATATGTGTATACGCAATCTACGGACGTAGTTCTGGATCCGGACCATTGTTAACACAGAACAGTGAAAAAAATCTATTCTAATAAATTATGGTGAACAAAAAAATACTAACAGCAGGTTGTGATATGCCCATGTGTAACCACGTATCTGGCACTCAAATCTGATCATGAATCTCCAGACTAGATATGAAACCCAGCGTTCTATCTAACCAAAGCAAGCCTCTTTGCATGTATAACAAGAGTTTTTACAACACTTCTTTGCATTATTGATAATCAGCCCTACAAGACCTTTACCCACAGCTATCAAAAAACAAAGGCACTTTTATGTTGCCCCTACTGGTTGATGTTCACATGTACGGCATGGATCATTCATTTTCATTTTATATATACATTTTCATTTATAATATTATAATTAATGTTGCAATAAAAAGATAAAAAATAAACAACAAATAATCATAGGAGAAAATAAAAAGAATTATATATATGCAAATATATGATAACCCAAAGCTTCTCTGTTATGGTGGTCCTAACTCTAATACTGTCAGAGTCCCAACTTTGAGTTATATATCATGTATTATTTAATTGAGAGCTCAACCCCGCAACGGTCCCCAAGTCTCCAAAACAGCCACTCTGAAACAGCGCCCCCTGTCTACTGCTATCCCAGACATGCTTTTAAACAAACACACAAAATGGAGGTTGCTCAAATCAATGTATAAGTTAAAATAGTGCTGCAAGGTATGGGGAGTTCACACAGATGCAAAAGAAAGGCACCCAGCACTCTTGCAATTAACCAGTAACTAACCATAGCTTTCTATCTTTAAAATAAAAGTCAGAGAATTTGTTACATACATTTGCAAATATGTCATAAGCCACCAGACACT
>WWET01002393.1:0-17332 GCA_011038615.1 Limnodynastes dumerilii
ATATATAGGTGGAAGGTCATAAGCGCCAGTAAAGTGTTCTTAAAATAATTAATTCTTTTATAATCCACTTGATAAGGTGCTCAACGTTCAGTAGATATAGAGATGGTCCAAACAAAAGAAAAGATCGGAGGGGAGGGAAAAAGAAACAAAAAACAACAAACAGTGTGATATTGCAATAAATATGTAACACCAGGGATTAAATAAACCCAGGGAGTGCTAGTATAGTAATAATCAGGATCACCACTAAGTGATTATAAAGTGCCAATGCATGTACCAGATAAAGGAAACAATCAAGCCTTAGATGTCAGCAGCAATCTGTTTGGGACCCTGGTCCTTTCTTGCTTTCAGCAGGCATAGATCATCAGACAATGCTCTCAGTGTATATTCAGCAACAGAGAAATCATAGAAACAAAGGCATAGCGTACTGCTAATACTGCTTAAAGAAACGCTTTTCTAAATCATCAATTTAATCTGCGTACCAAAAACACAATATAAAACAGCATATAAAGAGATTAGGTACTCTTAGCTGGTATGGTGCTCCGTATGTAACTACCAATACAGCTGTCCCGTCTGTCGACTGGTCCTCGCTTCCACAGTGAGGAAGAGTCCTGCAGCGTTTTAGCTACGATGTTCAGGTCCCAGCAGCATCCAAATAAAAGTCTTGAGATGTTCAGGTCCCGGCAGCATTCAAATAAAAGTCTTAAACAAACTCAACGCGTTTCATCCAGCGCTATGTGCTATAGTGCTTACGGACTTCCTCAGGATATATATATATATATTTTACAAAGAAAATATATTGATGTATTCTGGTGGTCTCCTCATACATACCCCCAAAAAGGGGTATATGGGGACATCGCTGGAATACTTACCCCTAACACCCTCCTGAGCTGAAGTTAGTCTTACGCTGGGAGCGCAGTGTAAAACACCACTCCTCCATTTTATAAATATCACAAAAAGAAGAAGGGATAAATTGGCGCTTATATGAAACAATAATGCTGTGAACAATAAGATGGTAAAGCTGCTCTAGATGGATGACTAGTCCATATAAAAAAAACAACAAAAAATTATAAGAGCGCTAATACTAGTCTATTTTATTAAAAAGTAAACATTTAAAAAATAATTGCTGAATATTAACCTCCAAAATCCAATACATTCATAGAGGGTATATACCAAATAGTAAATATAAATCTCAAGCTCCTACTAGTGAAATAGATAGGAGAAAATAAATAAGCAACAATGGGGCAGATCCAGAACAACGCTTCTGTGCGAATTTACGCGTGGCAGACACGTAAAATTGCTTTGGTAAGTACTGCGAATGCGTACGACAGACAGTATGGGCGTGCTTAGCTGCGTAAATACGTGTTACCCATCCGTACATGTGCGGACGACAGTGGTTACATGGGCAAAAGTTAAGGTAGGGTTTGGAAAGCGGAAATCGTCAAAATACGTACATTAAAGGGGTGTGCCAAGGGGAGTGTATAGAATATGCTACGCTAGTAAACGGATTGCAAGCTGAGTTCTGGATCTACCCCAATGTAACTAAATCTCTACAAAGTCATAGATGAGAAGATCGTTGATAAGACAATATAACTTTGTTGCTAAATTGGTAATCACTTGACAGAATGACATTAATTCATGGTATAGCAGAGAAAAGAGTCCCAATGCTATTGATTCAACTCCTCATATGTATTCAAATAGATGTACTGTCGTTTTATAGAGTGGCCACTCTTATGTTGATAGTAGAACCTTATGAGCTCTGCATAGATGAAGAGAGATATCTCTAATAAAGATTGCCAATGAATGTAGTTAACCAAGGAGAGGTAGTTCAAAGTTTAACTGTTGTGAATATTCCACACTTGCAGGATGGCGTTAGTGACTTCATGCCAGCGATCTCCCCATATTCCCCCCTTTTCCTCCCCCTAATAGCTGTTATTAGGGGGAGGAAAAGTGGGGCATGTATGGGGAGACTGGTGGTATGAAGGAGGATGCGGTCATGTAAAAAAAAAAGTTTTAAAAAAAATTATTTTTAATTTTTTTACAAAAAAACTTAAGTAGAACATTAAAAACATTTATAAAAGTAAAAAAAAAGACAAAACTCACCTGTCCGGGAGACGCGTCCAACTCAGAAGATTCCAGCCCCGATATGAAGACCCTGCGCATGCGCAGTGGTTTTTCATATTTGGGCTGGAAATTTTCTAAGTCTGGCTGTGAAGTCTCTTTGCATGCGCAGGACTTCATTCGATATGAAGTGGGCAGAGCACATTGGGGGACTTCGAGGGACCACGTTGGAGGGGTGAGTATTTGTAAATCTTAAAGGGGAAGCTGCCAGGCTCGCCGTGAGCACAAGCGAGGGAAAAAAAATTATAAATAGAGTCCTGTATATTTTACTAATATTTATTTATTTTGTGACTATCATCTTTTTATATCTGACCACTTTTACCTTGTTTATTATTAATTTCTTAGTAGGTAGTTTATTTTTTTTTTTATTGATATTCTAAGTATATTAGCTTTTTGTAGTCCCCTTGGTTTTACAGTCTTTTACCTCAATATTTTGACCCCCTTGGGTATTTAACCCTTGATTGAACTAAGTAACAAAGCTACATAGATATTGCAACTTACTATATGAACTTCTTAGCGCTACTTTAACCCTGAGAGGTCTGGATTAGGCACAATGAGTCTGTTTGGCTTGTACAGTTGTACCGATATAGCTTTCCTAAAATCCCGCCATGGCGCTTGAAAAAAGCTTCAAAAAGTTGCACTTAATTCTGTAACTCCAAGGTGGCCAGTGTATCGTATAATGCAATTCATGCTGTAACCACTACGTGGCCAGTGAAACGTGTATTTTGTTCATTCTTGCTCTCAAAGGGCCGGATTCACACATAAGTGTGTGATCCGGAGGCTGCCATGGCACGCCTCCTCTTGCCTTAAAAACTACTATTTAATCTGCATACGGGACCACTACGTAAATTGCGTAGTCTATAAGACTATGCACGCGCAGTGGCCTCATACAAAAAAATCTGCACGTAAGAAGCATCAACTTCTTAGGTGTGAATCAGGGCCAAAGTGTGCAGCATGCCAGAATAACATTGTACCCGATAGCTGGGCCTGCATACAGCACTGTATTGTATGTAGATATGCAGCCCAACTTGTACAAGGAACTTTTGCGAGAAGGACCCTACCTTAAAATTGGGGACAATGCGGAAATTAGGATTGCATTTATGGGCTTAAGCAAGCCATTACTGTACAATCTACATTATCCCCCCCCAACTTAACGCCACATCCCGCCCTGCCGTCAGAAAGTGTTCCACTAGGGAACGCAGGATCTCCTGGATCAATTTCCATAATAGAAGCGCATTGCATGGATCAGGTTGGTTCATCCTATTCATGACTAGAGTTAATTCTCATATTGACATAACTTTTGGCCTATTGTAATGTTTTACAGGCACCATGACTTTATTTACATAAATTGTTTAATATAAATAATTGTGTTTTTTCAGGATGGGTGTGGGCATTTTGTCTGACTGCGTATTTTCCTCAAAGTGAACTTCTTGCCTTTAAACAAAAATCAAAACTGGAAACTGATATAACTTCAAATGGAGGAGCCATCTACTTGGTATTAAATGAGAAGGTATGTACTGTACACACAATGGGCCGGATCCAGAACTACGTCCGTCTTCCATAGACGGACTTAGTTCAATAAACAGTAGCTACTGCGCATGCGTAGTAGCTATTGTGTGTAATTTGCATATCGTTTCGATATGTAGATTGCGTATATGCGGTCTAAAAGTCTTGTGTGTGTGTGTGTGTGCGTGTGTATGTGTGCTGGTGTTTGTTAGGTTTCAGTGAAAACTAGTGGGTTTATTGTGATGTCAAGTCCTCTCTATGGACCGGATTCAGACCTCCATATGCGTTCCATACATACGGAGGTCTGATAGTCCGCACGTAAGAGATAAGAGAAATCCCCTGTCACTCCCCTCTCAGGGGGGACTTTGCAGCAGTTATGCTGCCATAGACCAACCTTAAGTCTCCTGTGCAGTTCTGTAGTCATACGGACCGCTGATCCGCATGGATGTCTGAAAGTCAGTCTATACTGTATAATTTAAAGGGTCCTTCCTCACCCATCTTTGCGAGCAAAAGGGATGGGTTGCTCTGTCATCTCCTAGTGTACGGAATTGCATTCCTTATGCCATTAGTCCATACCATAATATCTGGTACGCTTCCTAAGGAACAAAACGTGTCGTCTGTTTTGCTTGCTGACATAAGCTACATCATATATTAGAAGAAACCATGTTGGATCGTTACCTTTATTATTGAACAGTTTTCTGTTTTTACAACGGAGTATTTGTACCGTATTCCATATTGCTTAATTCAAAGCAACAAGTTTCCTCTGAGCTGTGTGAATGTAGGTGGACTGAAAATGTCATCATCCACTGAGGTGGGTTTTTGGAGCAGGATACCTTTTCCCGACTGATTATGGGACTAATCATCAGTTCTTAACCGGAGGATACTATAGTTGCAGTTTCATTGTGAGATTCCATCATCTCTAATTACAGATTTATCTTCATACAGCACCTATTATTTGGACTGAATCCAAGATCACTTTGAGAAAGGACCCCGGAGGGTTTGAAACGCGTAAGTGGAGCCAGGCCAGCCGACACTGAGGACCTCTGAGACGGACATCGTGAAGATCATCTCCCTGGATAGAGTGGATACCCGGGCCACTCTAACAAAGACCTTTTTAAACATCTGAGATCCGAACTTTGTCTGGTACGCGGGGGGGCTCACTGTGTTTTAGCTGGGTTTTATTGTTTTTATTATTAAGCGCATTTTAATTGATGTTCTTAGTATATAATGTGTAAAATAAAGTGTTTTAAATAGGATTACACTATGTTTCTTATGCTTTTGTTTTTACATGGTTGAGAAACGTCAGAACAACATCTTAAACACCATTTCTCAATACCATTTGCCTGCACAGCAATTGTGGAAAGATCTTATAAAGAGATAAACTGTGGTCTAAGTGTGAAGTATAATATCTGTGAATTACCTTAGCACTCAAGCACCTTGATAGAGCTGTTGTACCAGGCAGGATTTGTTATAAAGATATAGGGTACATACAGAAGCGCAGACAGGGGGGAGGAAAATATATATTTATTTTATTGCATTTGAATCCAAGACCTGGTACTTTCATTTGCCTTATACTATTCCCAGTCAAAGCATTCTTTTTAATGTTTATTTACTGCCAATTTCACTAATGTGATTTTTTTATATGTAGTTTCTATAAGTAAAAATCTATGTTATAATACCAATTGTTCTACTTTTATTGTGTTTTATCCATTCTGGTAATATATATATATTTTTCATATCGTTGATTCTATATCTGATATTACAAGCGCTGTCTTCTTTGCACTTTAAATATTTTCTATATCATTGGGTCTATCTGAAACCCATTTTTTGACTAGCTGCTAATTATCAGATTATTTATTCAAAGCAGAGTGCTTTTGGTCCTTCATAAAAATACTTTTTCCCATTTTACTTGCGCAAAGAGGTTTGCATCTGGATCTGGTCCTATATGAATAAACTTTGTGGGCCTGATGCACAAAATTAAATGCATCCAGCATGCCTTATATCCAAATGCAAATAAAATGGGTGGCCTAGATGGGATCCAAGCGCTGCAGTATGGAAAATTAGTATGCACATAGTACATCCAAGCACAATGCAGCTATGCTCCCCAATTCTTTCCCTTTCCAATCCAAACGCAAGTGCTGGTTATTTCACTGTATTTATAGGGAAACTGTGGTAATGTTGTGCATGCATTTCGGTGACAATGTTAATACACTAAAAGTAGAGTCATGAATTAAAGTACCGGTAGTTAAAAAAACAAACAGCTGAACTCTTTTCGTGACATGCTGGAAAAGCTAGATTGCTGCCAATCGGTAGATCATTAAAACCTTATTTCTTTACCTATTAGCAGCTGCTGGCTTCCTGCAAAGATCAGGCAATTGAGCTGACATAGCCCATTCAATTCACAGGATAAGTCATACACTCTTTCTGCAGGATATTGAATGATTGAAATCAGCTCCATTGTCTGATCTCTGCAGGAAGCCGGTAGCTGATAATTGGTAGGTAAACAAAGAGTTAATAATTTTTGAAGTCCTATACACTGGAATTTTTTTTCATTTTTCCCATAGTTAATTTAAAGATGATAAGGAGTTTGAAGATGACGCAGAGGAAGAACATCTACAGTTACAAAAATACAGTTTTTTGGGAAATGTATGTACTGTATGGGAAATTAAAAGCAGGGGAAATGTGATAATGGAAATCTATTTCACTATATGCCTATGTGAGTCACCAGGGCTGACTTCAGAACATGCACGGTACTCTGCCCCCTATGTGATGTCAACAGTGATGTTACATAGGAAGCGGGGCATCAGAGACCTGCATTAATAATACAGCAGAGTGACTGTGACAATTAGCAAATTAATTGAACAACGAGAATCCCAGCCGGACCTCTTTCTTATCCGGCTGGGTTAGGTGTTTCCCGATGGCAGCTGTTTTCTAGGGCAGTTGTTCACCCAGTGGGACTTGCAGGAGAGATAATTAGGCATACTCGTTGTTTTTCATTACCTGAGGTGGTAGGGCGGAGATGGAACTATAATTTGCAGCTTTCTTGAAAGGTTCTGAACTGAAGGCGGTCCCCAGAAAAGTGGTCAGGCATTTGAACCTTCACATAAGTAAGCACTGAGATCAGCGATGGCATTCACAAGGTATTCACTAGAGCCCCTGATGGTGGGGATAGGGTTGGCTGCTGGCACCTGATAGGTTGCAGCCCCCAGCAATAGCTCCCAAGGAAGGCCTGTAGTGAAGGTGCCTGCACAGGAACCAACTTACACCCTGGAACCCTTGCACAACAAGTGATAATCAAGAACCCTTGCTCACCAGACAATAGACATGAGCTGAGGAGCAAAAGTATGCAAACATGAACCTGGGCATACAAAATAGTAGGCAGGAACCCAAGCAAACAAGATGACAGTCTGGAACCCATACACAGAAAACAGAGATAACTGCTGTAAAAAAGTATAGACCAGGAATGTAAGGGATCCTTGGGTGTGGAGCAGATGACAGACGGAGCCTCCCAGAAACACTTGAATAACTGCAGGATGGAAAAAGCAAGAGACAGCAGGTGAATGGGAAGGCTAGTAGTGTGTGCTATGGAGAACAACACATGACAGGCAGGAGAGTGGAGTCCGACGGGGTTGACCTGCACTCACACACACACTGTAATATGGAACACAGTGGAGATCTAAACACTGGAGAGTAACTCATGAGAGAGACACAAGGAGAGATGTAACGCACCAAGTGTACAACAACAAAGAGGACCCGGGAACCAGGCCCTGCATGCTGCAAGATTACAAACACAGCAGCGCACACACAAAGCAGAGCAGATGGAAGACTCAATGCCAGGTACAGGCGGTGAGAAGTATAAAACTCAGTCACTAAGCAGAGGAGGAAACGCTGTACCGGTCAGAGACCTCAGCTGCCAGCGTGAGTAGCAAGCTACTCACGCTGCACACTGCTGACACACATGGGGCAGACAACAAGACAGAGCAGGCAAGGGTAACAGCAGGAGAACACAGGGCAAAAACACAACACGATCCAAGGCAGAAGCACAAGGAGAATACATGATCAGAATGCAGGCAAACACAGGAGCACCAGATGCTATAGCCGACAATGAGGCTTCCCAGGCTCAAGCTATTTAAAGTTCAACCCACCAATCAGCTGCAGCACTCAGGCAGACCTACTTGATAAACTAACAGCTGAGGGAAACCAGATACATTAACCCAGACAGGGAACTTCACAGGCTGCTAGGATTTCTCCTGAAGCATGTAACAATTAGCTATTAGGATTAGGTTCAACTAGTACATTCCCCATTTGTTTTAAATCACTTTATTTTGTCTTGTGTTTCACTATTTAATAATTGTTTTTCTTTTAAACATTTTTCGCTCACATCTTTTGCCACTAGTTTCTTTGGATTATGTCACCCATTATCATTGGCTTTATATGATGATTATTATTAATAAGACAGTGATTCCTTTTTAAAGTGCAATAATTAAGATTTACCCTTTTAATTTAATACATAACTGTCTTTATTCTTATGGGATGTGAGGTAGCCCTGAATATCCCTTTCTTCTCCTTTTTTTCCCTTTGACTTAAACAGAGAAGGGACAAGAGTGATGTTGACGAATTCACCAATATCAAGAACAATCAACAGGTACAAAAAGGTGTAATGTGTTCTTATTTTCAGATGTGTTTTAAAAGTGGAAAATATGTTCCCCAAAAAAATTTGTGAAAGGGTAATTTATAAGTGGAATAGCCTCTCATATAAGGTGGTAGAGGCTAACACACTAGAGTATTTAAAATATGCATTAAATGCATATAAAGAAATCAGGCTGGATCCAGAACAACGTCCGTCGCCCATAATACGTCCGTCAGATGCCGAAAATAGCTACTGGGCATGCGTAGTAACTAATTTACATAATCTACGTATAGTTTTGTTACGTAGATTGCGTATATGCGGTCTTTAAGAAATGATACGTAGATTACGTAAATTAGTTACTACATATGCGCAGTAGCTATTTTCGGCATCTGACAAACGTATTATGGGCGACTGACGTTGTTCTTGATTCAGCCCATCGTCCATGTACAGCTACTTTGCTTATCAAATCAAGTATAGGGTCAGTATAAATTTTGAAAACATCAAATAAAAAAAATATTTCAAATGGTGCAGACTGGATGGGCCATGTCTGTTTAAATTTTAAAGTAAATTTTATAAGGTTAAATGTAAGCTACATTCAGTCTCCGTACTCTTAATCTGTAATTATTTGTGATTTTATAGAAATTTTGAAACCAAAATTTTAAACATTTTATTTTTTTCTACATTAAGTAATGGAAAATTTTCTTATAAACACAATTGTAAATAATGCAATATTTCCTGCTGTTTCTTTATTTCTCAGCTGCCAGGATTTCTAAGAAATACTTGAACACAAACTGGCCCAAAAGAGCAACGCATGACTGGAAGATGGGGTCAGCTCCTATGCCAGACCACCTGGCCCTTACTGACCTAGAACAACTGGCAGTAAGGGCTATCTCTGGCTAAGAGGTGTTTGGAATTGGGAACCAGGATGCTGGAGACAGTCCTTTCCAGAGAATTATCAATCCTGTGACCAAACATTAGGACTCTCCGGCATCCCCAGTGTGTAACTATTATTTGTGATTGCTTTAAAAAATTACAGATATCATTTTAATATATATATATGTTTACATTACAGCTTCAAATCCTTGTAAGTAACATTTGTTGTAACTTGGACTCAAAAACATAGTTAGTTTTTATGAGTTTATGAATACTGAATAAATAATGGTGTTAATGTTTTGCTGTGAGTTTAGACAAATGTGTTACTGTAATCTTTTTGTCAAGCATATATAACAATGGTGTTAGGTTCAAGTATTGCTAAATGTTTTACAAATGTGATATTTAAATGCATTTTAGAAAAGCATATATGATGTTTTTCATAATGTTTATATGTTAATGTTGTTGGTTATAAATGTCTCATTTATAATGACATTACTTCAATTTATAATATACAAAATCGCAATGTAAAATAATAATGTTGAACTTGTATTAAGTGTAAGTAAGGTAAACATAAAAGTAAATCACAAAAAATATAAAGTTTTAGGAATATTTTTTTATAATTAGAGTTAAAACATTCAGTATAACTACACATGCAAATGACCCATTTAAAAAAACAACAACAAAAAAACCTTTTTCATGTAAGAAGTGACAAAGTAAACAAAATGGTTAGAAAGCATTTGTCTTGGAAACAATCATAAAAATTTGAATTTTTCTGTTGTCACAATGTATGTTATGTATCATTATAGAGATACACAAGACACTGGACCTCTTCTGGAGGACTTTCACGAGTTCTGTGACTTTCAGGAATTGGAAACAAAGGATGTGGTAATTTAAGGAGATGTGGCACCAATGCAAGAAAAACTAGAATCAACCCAGCAGACTGTGGAATGCAAAATGTACTATTGTTGCAAATCATAGAGTAGACACAGAAGCACATCCGCAGGGTGGAATGGCACCAGGAACCGTGGAAAGGCTGATGTGGGACCCACCTCTAGGGCCCAGGAAAGGTCAACACCATCTCCTCAGCAGAGATGGAGAAGCTCTGGCAGTCTTATAAAAGAAAGGCAAACAAGCTATTTTATTTTCCTATTGTTTTCCTATAGTTCATTTATCTATTTTTTGTTTTGTTTATTTAAAAAAATAATTTACAAAATGTGAATTAACAATGTTTTTAATAAATGTTATGTTAATAATGTTACACTTGTAGCATTGATTATCTTTATTTAATTTAAAGTATAATGTAGCAAAAAAGCTGCTCCAATTTTGACAGATGCCTAAGGATATTGAGCATTACAACAATTAAAACTTAATACATATTTTGACATTATACTTTGAAACATGTAAAGTAATTTGGTAATCTCAGTATGTAAATCTGAAATTCAAAAATGCATCATCATACAACATGGTAATGATTTAGAAGTAGACATAATCATTATAACTTTATACACTATATAAAAAATATATAACCCCCCCATTAAATTATTTAAATAATAGTGATTACAACAATATTCAAAATGTAAAAATGTACACGTAAATACAATTGAATATTGAATGTTATGTATGTACATATAATATGACTTTGAGATATCATACATGACAAAACACATTAAAACACAGTTGGCTGCTACAAAGACACGTGTGTAAATGAACAATACACTTTAGAAAAACAAAATACTTATTGAGCATGTAACTTTAAAAAGATATGTATACAGAACAAAAATGTGTCTTCAGATAAGCAGACAAAATATATGTACAAATCACATAAAAAAATATATTTTTTTGTACATTCTCAAAAGCAGTTTCTCGATTAAAAAACACATTTGTTTAAAAAACACCTGCTAATAACAACCAAAACAACCTTTTTGCAGAAAACGTGCTTGAAAACACAAAGTAAATAACCATTTGGGAACCTTTACACTGATTACCTGTAATTGCCTAAACTAGTCACTAGCCATAGACAGCCTGTGGAACACCATGGGCCAGATTTACTAAAGTCAAGATTGTCAAAATCGCCAGTGTTTGCTGTTCTTTACTGGCGATATTGAAATCTCTGCTTTACTAAAGGTGATTTGACTATTAAATCACTAGAGTTGTTTTATATTTGTTTTTTAAATCGCTGTTGTTGAGCTATCTCTGGCGATTTTTCCCATTCAGTAGATAGAAATCTCAGATTTTCTAAGGGGCGAGTTTCAAACTCGCTGCAGAATGGGTAAAAAATCACCAGAGATAAATAAAGGGGTTTTGAGTGTCGATTTCACATACTTTGTAAAAAAAACAAAACCAAAAAAAAGGCATTAACCCAAAACCTTAAAAAAAAACCCCTTAATAATTGTTAGAAATATTTGTCGCAGCATACCATTAACCCTTAGCATGCCGCGGCATCTAGTACTATAAGGTAAAACATGCCCTTGTATTCCAAGTTTTTTTTAAGGGGGGGAACATAATGTGTGTGGCGTCATTGCTACATATCCCTACCCTATATGTCTGTACTGTATTTTGTTATATTTTGTACGGCGCTGCGGACACCTTGTGGCGCCTTATAAATAAAGGATACTAATAATAATAATAATTGCTGCTGCTTATGGTGCTAAAAGGCACAGCATGCCCTGTAATACATGTGCCTTATAGTGCTATATGCGACAGCATGTTAAGGGTTAATTGTATGCCGTTAACCCTTGCCGCTCTATAGCCAATACCCTGCAAAGCATGATAGCATTTATAGTTTTACAACATCTGAAGTGATACAGGTTGCCTATACCTGAATTAAATACTTATGCAAGCCAAAATCTGCATACAACCTGCATATAAAATAAATCTGCAGACAAATAAATAAAAAAATATGATTGAAAAAATTTACATTGAGTGGTAACCGGGAAACAATAAAAGCAATCTATGTGTTATTTTTCATGCAGAGCAATCTGTTGTCTTAGGGGCTTTAGTATTTTTGTAAGTCACAAAAGTAGAAAGTAGAAAAATGCTGTATAATTGTTTACTACATTCTTAATGCAGATTTGCATCTTTCAGCAATTTTATTATTCAGCTGAAAATTATGACCAATTAACATTCAATGCTTCAAGGCTCTTCTTACAGCTGGAACTGTTACTGAGTCAGAATAGTTAAGATGACTGAATTCATATCCTTATTCAAGGGAAACAAAGTAATTATCATACATTTTCTATCCTGATAACCTCAGAAAAGTATATTCCACATAAATAAGGTAATGTTAGGAGTCATCTATTTTAAGAAGTGCTTGTTTCTTCCCAGTTTAATAGATGTTGCTGAAACCGGCACAATGCTGTTTGAACAGTGTTGCTTAGCAACAGACACTGTTCTTTCAAAATCTAAAAATAATATTTTAGTCGCACACAGGTATTTTCTTTGTCAGCATTTTTGCTATGAGCAAATTCTGTATAGTTTGGTTATTTAATAAAAAATAATGTAGTTTATCAATACACACATACTTTTCATTAATGCTTCTACGGAATACAGGTTGCTTTATGGGATTAGGATAACAATAGATATAAAATGAAACTCCTAGTCATGTAGACTCCATTTGCAAACATTTATACATGATACATAATGGGTCTTTTGAAGAGCTCAGTGACTTCAAATGTGGTTGTGTGATAGGATGCCACCTTTTTCATCCCTGCTTGATATTCCATGGTCAACTGTAAATTATATTATTGGAAAGTGGAAGCATTTAGAAACAACAACAACTCAGCTAGAAAGAGGAAGACCATGTCAAATCACAGAGCTGGCTCAACGACTGCTAAGGTGCATGGTGCATAAGTCTCCAACGCTCTGCTGATTCTATAGCTGAAGAGCTCCAAACATCTACTGGCATTAATGTAATCACAAAAACTGTGTGGTGGAAATCAAATGGATTTTCATGGCCAAGCAGCTGCATGCAAGCCTTACATCCCTAAGTCCAGTGCGATGAGTCAGATGGAGTGGTGTAATACACTGGTCTGTGGAGCAGTGGAAACGTGTTTTGTGGAGTGATGAATCATGCTTCTCTATACAGCAGTCAGATGGGCGAGTCTGGGTTTGGAGGATGATGGGAAAATATTACCTACCTGATTGTATTATGCCAACTGTGAAGGAGGGAAAATTATTGGTACATGTAGCAAAAGTGCCTTATTCCACAAAAAGTGGCACATGCTCAAAAGTGCAAATTATACCATAATCTCTGCAATTTAAATTAGTCTTTATAATAGTAAATCACAAAAGTCCATGATTCAATAGCAGCTAAAAAATCAATGAGTCCAGCATCAAGTCCAAGAGATTGGTGCCGCATAAGCAATTTATCAAAGCAGAGACTAGATCAAAAGTGCAACACAGTAAAATAAAACTCCTTTATACAGATTGTAGGTTCCCAGGTCCGCGCTCCATTTTTACCTTGCAAAAAAATCTATAATTTTTAATACAAACTACAAATCAACCATAACACACAGAAAAGAAAATGTCCAGTTCCAAAGATATACATGTCATGCAAAGACATAGCTGTATATTCCGGTGAGTTATAATTGAGCCTTAGTACCGACAGCTGTTTCGGCTATCGCCTTCATAATAGGGGATGACAAAACACTCATCCTGACTTGAAGATCCTTCCACTGGATGGATTCAGCAGTTAGCAGTGATGAGATTGGCACTATCAACCTGTTATCAATCACATTCTAATTTAGGAGGGAATGTTTTGATTTATAGGCCGCAAAAGACGTGGGGTTAATAGAAAAAGGGTGTGCTTGGAACAAGTAAGGTCAGCTGTAGACAAGTTTGGCCAAAAAGGTGTGTAACATATTTCGAATATTGTTAAATGACGTTATCAACAAAGTAAACTGCGAATTAGGAGGACATCTCATGGGTGTGTTGAAAAAGCTACTAATTAATTATATAATGGTTTCCATCACATCCAACTCATTGATAAGTTAATAATATAGAGATTTAAAAAAATGGGAAAGTCCAGGAGAGAGAGAGAGAGAGAGAGAGAGACTGACTTAAAAATTGGGAAAAGCTGAGTTTATACAGTCCATACTGACATTTCAACCGCAACTGAGTTTATACAGTCCATACTGACATTTCAACCGCAAAGGCCAATGTTTTCCTCAGGGTGTGCAAAAACATACAATCAACCAGTTGTCACCACAAATCAAGCATATAAAGAAAACAGAAAATAGCATAAAACTTACCATAGCCACTCTAGACCCATGCAGCATCCGAGCCAGAGCCAGAAACCACCCACTTCCTGTTCTGACACCAGGAGGGGGGGGGGCGGGGAGATTGGTCTAAGACTCATCGTTGGCTAGTGGTTACTATGGGAATGGAGGCTAAACAGTTGTGAAAACCTAAACAACAGATGGAGAAAGAGGTAATAATTGTATACTGTGGCAAGTAGCTATCCCATAAAGGAGGCAGCAGAGAGCCATATGTAAACATGTAGGATCAGATTCAGAGACCGAAAATAAGAGAGGAAAGTTACTCCTGGGATTAACCATGTTGATTTCAGAGGAGTCATATTTCATCTGTTGCAAAAAGTATTGTGAGGTGGAGTTTCCCAGCCCAAGTCCAAACAGTGTAAAAGTAAAGCTGGTCACTATATGTGTGTAGTAAGCAATTCAAAGATATATCCCTGCATGCAAAGAATACAACTAACTTGACCCCCCCTGAAATGAACATGGTTTTGCCCAGGAGTAACTTTCCTCTCCTATTTGCAATCTCTGAATTTGGTCAAAAAAGAGAAACAACAGAAAGGATTTAATTAAAGAAAAACCATTAAGCAAAAGCCTGCTAAATTTTAAAATGCATGGTGTGACCTTATCAAATTATTATATGGATAAAATTATACCCTGTGTGTTATGTTTTTCGAACATAACACACAGGGTATCATTTTATGAACGTTGGATCGGAGTGCTGAACAAATCTTCCTTCGATATCATGTTATTAGCAATTAAAGAGTCAGCCAAGGAGGTAACACACTGACGAGAAATGTAAAGATTTTGATAGACACAGCACACTCAAGTTAGTGGCAGATTCTACATTTGGACTTTTACAGAAGTTGGAAGAACAGATTACTAAGTACACATCTGAATTAACTAAATTTAAGAAAGAGAAATTATTGAAAGTCCACAGGGACCACAAATATAATTTAGTATATTCCTTGTTTTCTGGGACAGACTCCAGAATTGGACTCAGGAAACGTAAACCTTATCGCCAACGTACCTTTGATAATCGTGCTCTCAATCTAGTGTGTGGTTTCGGAGCAAACCACTGCTTGGCCGAGGTTCAAAAATGCAAGATGCAACAACAGAGTGACAAGGAGGAGCAGATACTGGAGGAAACATAAGAACCCTCAGATTGAAAAAAAACACATTTTTAACCTGTCTTCTCATCAGTTAACACAACCAGAGATTGATTAACTTAATAAAGGACTTTCTTTTGTGCCTACAGAAAAATTTGATCAATTTTAATTAAAATTGAACAATTAAAGTTGGCACGTAAATTAGGACTTAGAGAACATTTTGGGGACAATTCCATCACTTATACTGAGTCGGTATTACCACAAGATCTTAGAGTGAAAACCACCTTAGATGTACCTAACACTAACCCTTCTTTAAAATGCTTCAATCGCCTATTGGAGGACAGCATGAATAAGGTAAACCTAACAGGTCTACCAAGACAATCGTTGAAAAATCTATAACAAAATGAGGAGCTGGTGATATGACCTGCTGATAAGGGTGGTGGCATTGTCCTTCAGGACAGGGAGTCTTATTGTACTGAAATTCACAGACACCTAGCTGATCAATGGTATCAATGTTTGGACTAGGATCCAACCCCTACTTATCAACAACTTTACAACATCCTTAACTCAGCTGTTGATTGGGGTGCAATTACATCTGAGGTTAATGCTCTTATTGTCAAACATCCCGTCATGCCCTTACTTTATACTTTGCCCAAAGAGCATAAAAGTTTAATTAATCCACCTGGGAGACCCATTATATCGGCTCGGGGATCTTTATTTCATCCTATTTCACAGTATCCTGATTTTTATTAACAACCTGTGGTGCAATCACAATGCGCTGTATCCAGACTTAAAAAGGAGTTTGAAATTAAGAGAGGAAGGTTACAGCTGGTCAAAACCAGGCTGTACGGGCTGTGCTACCTATTCATATATAGACACTGAGGGCTAGATTTACTAAGGGGCAAGTTATTTCACATGTAAAAATGTTTTTTCAAAATCACTGGGCCTGATTCAAGAAGGTGCTTAAAATAAGAG
The DNA here is from genome assembly GCA_011038615.1 of Limnodynastes dumerilii. Classification (NCBI taxonomy): domain Eukaryota; kingdom Metazoa; phylum Chordata; class Amphibia; order Anura; family Limnodynastidae; genus Limnodynastes; species Limnodynastes dumerilii. Next base: position 16,461 of record WWET01002393.1, read on the forward strand.
AGGAAATTTACTCCTGGGCTAAACCATGTTTATGCAAAAAAAGGTTATAACGCGGGACTATTACAATCCCACAGAATAAAAAAAGGCGCTTGGTATGTGAGATCAGAGTAGTTAACAGTATAATATGATATTGGTATTGCTGCAGGTCTGAGGAGAGAGTCACTCCTCCTATAGAATGCAAAAGTATATAGAAACAATTCAGAGCGCTGATTCAATGTCAATATTTATTTTAATTAAGCAAAATATAGCCACTATTATGGCAGATTAAAAAAGATACAAATCTTTCCTCCACATGTAGCGATCTGAGAAATAACAACACTGTATAATAACAGCACTATAGGTCTAAATCACAATGACATATGATATCTCAATACCACAATTAAAAGTAAACCGGTCGGTATATTTTCATAGTAACCTGGCACTATAACTCAGTCCTTTCAGTCTTTTGATATATAGATATAAATGACATCCAATATGCAATAAATCCAGCAAATAATGTATGTTGGTTGGCAAAAAGATTTACAGTCCATGCACTTAGATTGTTAACACCTGACTAGAGGGTATATGACGTTAATAGAGCATCTGGTAACAAATACTTGGTACTCCGTTTACTAACACAATTTTGAGGCCGCTGTGGCACAATTAGACGATGATATGCAGACGATATGACGATTGAGCATATAGCTCAGATTACTGGTCTTGACTCTAATGTGAGGTTAAGGCAAATGGTAATGATACGTGTTTGGATAATGCACACTGGTACTTGTCATGTAGTTGTACTCACGCTTGGTTGAGTTAAGTTGTTCCCGGTTTCTATGCTGCAGTAATACTCACGAACCTTGTGTGGGTGAACATGCAGTGTTTATAGTCCG